>PVJN01011475.1:0-54215 GCA_004026805.1 Lasiurus borealis
CAGACCCAATATTTCCATCTCTAGGCGTTCACCAAAAACCGTGCCATGCAACTGAGTTTTCACAAATGAGTATCTTTTGAAAATCAGTTTAGTGTATCACAAGCAGTTCTTTTTTAAATAAAATAAAATGGTGTATAACACACATCATAGTATTAGCTTATAAATTTTTGTTTGTTATATACATATGTGTTTCAGGGTTGTGACATAAAATGTTAATTAATGTTCACTGTGATTAAGCATTTTAAAGCCACTGACTATACTAGAGAAATTCTGACTGTACATGTGTCTCAAGAATGGAATCTTTCTGGGGAGACAAGTATAGAATGTTTCTAATCACTGGAAGCAAACCTCAATATCCATTAACAGTAAAACAAATTACAGGATGTTTAGTATGCTTGGCGCCCACCCACTAAATGCTAGTAGAGGCAGGCATTACAACAACAAAAATGTCTCCAACATTTTCAAATGCCCCTGGGAAGGTATTATCATTCTCTGTTGACAACTCCTGGCTGACACTTTGTAAGCACTCAGGGATTACTTGTTGAATAAATAAACGAATACAAAGATAAATAAAATAGCTGTGCCTGTGCTGTTCAGAACTTATGGTTAAGAGGATTGAAGTAGGCTACTTGTGATAAGAGCCTGAGTTTTATGAAGAAATTTACCATTGTGTTAGTTGCCCAATTTCTGAAGAGTTTTTTTATTCACCTATAATTTCAATCATCATTCAGAAAATACTGAGTATTTATTAAGAGTTAGGCTCTTCTCAATACCGAGTGAGCTGGAGAGAAAATGTTTTGGCCTCAAAGAACTTATCTGCATGAGAGCCCATTAACCAAGGAACATTTAAACTGGAGGATCCTCTGCTTTTGAACATTATTAAATAGTGTTCTTCACACACTATTCCCCCCCTATTCTCACTTCAGATTTCCAGTTGTTCATTGGAGGCAGAAGCCAAAGGTCCTAACTTTTCTGGCATTGATAGCTAAGGAATCAATGAAAATTAAGCAATTAAAAACACTAAATAAATAGAAACTTGTTTTTCTCAAATTACATCCATGCCTATAAACACTAACATAGCATGAATTCTGAAAGAGCACAACTATACTTTTTGATGCATAAATTGCTGTACACATACTAAAGAAATGAAATAACAAATTCAGTGAAGATCATTCAAAGCCCTTAACTGTGACCTGGTAATGATACTAGTATTAAATAGCCTGATTCTAGGTTATAATAAAGGATAAATGTGAATAAAGCAAATACAAATCATGAGCTGCATTTAAAATTCTACTACCTGCCAGAGATCTTTCTAACTGGCCCCTGACCCAGTAAATACAAATCATGAGCTGCATTTAAAATTCTACTACCTGACAGAGATCTCTCTAACTGGCCCCTGACCCATGCGCACACACACACATTCACCCTATTAAATTTTGGGTACTATTCTTACAAAGTATATTTCAAAGCAACATAACAAAACATAGTTTATTTTACTGAATATTAAGTCGCAAGTTGTTGCAGGAATATGAACAAAGTATTTCTGGCATAAACATGAACACACACTAGGAGCTTTATGGAAGTCCACACTACCCCAGATTCACTCAAAATTCAAGTCCTTCACTGAGTTTTTTCCCCTGCCTTGGGTTCCTTTACTCAAACTTCTTGGGGAAGGGCACAAAATCCTGAGCTGGGTATTTTCAGATCCTGTTCCCAAGGTTAGATTACGTGTCTTCTCAAACTTTTGGTCCAATGTTCTGAAAACAGAAAAAAAAAACTAAGAACAAAATAGCTCTTCTCTAGTTTGGAACTTATTTAAAATAACTGTTTATCTATGAGGTAACATTTGATTTCATGAATAGTTGATAAAGGCAAGCCAATTTAAAGTGGTTTAAACCAAAGGGAGAAATTGTGAAAATCTGTAAGCAAATTTGGCTGCAGCCTTGACTGGCATCTCATATAACAGCCCTTGCCTTCTTTCTTAGATTCCACACGGTTAGCTAGATGGCTACCCACAGTACAATTTCTTATGTTTTTCCCAACATAATGAAAGTTCTGAACCTGACTTACATTGGTCTATATTTGGTCACATGCCAGAGGAATGATAGTTTTGATTGGCCAGCCTGAGTCACGTGTCCATTGCTGGAATCTGGGATAGAGTCAACTCCAACTGAAGCACATGAGCTGAGAGTGTAAAAGGTGTGGTTCTCCCAGAAGACCAGGTTAGCATTAACCAAAAGAAAGAAAAATATGTATGAGGCAGCCAAAAAAACAGCATGTGTTCTCCACAGGCAATAAGCTTATATCTCCCATAGGAAATAAGAATTTTCACTTGTAAATGGGGCGCTGTTGTAGAAAAAGCTGTGGCTTAAAAGGGAAAATAAAATTCTTAGTTCTAATGTTAGTTCAACTGATTTTAGCTACATAGCAAGGTTCTTGTAAGCAGTAAATGAGAATGCGGTGAAAGTGTTTCATTAACATTTGAGTAAAACTTTATAGTTAAATCTATCATTATTATCTAAGAGGCTGGGAATGTTTCTCTTGGAAAGGCATTTTTTAAGTATCTGAATTCCATCAAAGCAATTCCAACAACAAAGTATATGAACATAACCCAGCAGTTGTAGTAGATATTTTATTTCACACCTCCCTTTATACTGATTGGCAGAACCCTATTTTATTTAAAAAATCCACTCTACTCCATAGTGCCATGTGACTCTCTGGATTATGATAGCAGTGCCATCTTGTGGCTCTGCCATCTGCTAGAATCACAGAATCCTCTGACCCAACCATCAGAGAAAATTCAAGAAAGTGGGAAAAGAGCATTCTTCTTAATTATCTTTCCTCAGAAGTAACACTCATCATTGCTTCTCCCCTTGCATTGTTTAGAAGTAGCTACACGCTTGACCAAGATGCAAGAAGTACTAGGAAATATAGACCCTCACAGCTCAGGCATTTCTTAGGACCAACTCTATTTCACGGAAGATGCGGCACAGAGTTAGCCATGCTTACCACATTGACTGAGACAGTAGTCAAGACAAACTCTTGCCAAGGGAAAGGATGAGGTTAGAAATTCTGTAAGTCAAGACTGTCCTGTATTAGTTTCCTAGGGTTGCTGAAACAAACTATTCTAAATCTGGTGAATTAAAAACGATGGAAATATCTTCTTTCTGTTTGTGGAAGCCAGAAGTTTGACCTTGGTATATCAGCAGAGCTGCATTCTCTCTGCAATCTCTAGGAGAGAATCCTCTCTAACCTCTGCCAGTTTTAGGTGATCCCAAGTGTTCCTTTAATCTCTGCTCTATCTTCACATGGCCATCATCTGTGTCTATGTCTCCTCCCCTTCTATTCTGCCTGTCTGTTCTCTTCAAAGGACACCTGTCATTGGACTCAGGTCTTTCTTTATATATATGTCTCCTGCCTCTAAAAGTTTACATCTGTAAACCACAGAGAGGAAACATGTCCTCCAAAGTTCTACTATTGTTAGGTTTGCACATGTTGCAGCCTTAATTTACTTTAAACACTATAAACTGTTCTTTGAGGATGGGCTCTATATTTTTCCATTGTTCTTTGTCTTCTTTAATACCTTGAAGTTTTCCCAATAAATAAAAAATTATCATTAATGTCAATGAAAAGCTGTTTAAAAGACCATCTGTTTAAACCATTTGAACTCCTGTGAGAAAAATCTTGGAAATAATGCCAAATCTAAAATTTCAATTCCTCACCATGCTAAGTCTAAAGAATAAAGCATCAAGGTATTTGGTGACAGTGTTTCATGCTTACACAAATATTTATATGTACAATTTAAACCCAAGGCTTCCTCCCAGCTTTATTTTCTGTGCCACATAATCAGTGTGATGGATTAAAGTTTCTAGGAGTAGCATACAGCTGTTAGGTGCCACAAATGTATTAAGCCACAAAAGTCTATTTGAAGGCAACATTTCTGAAAAAGGCTCATCACCTCATCTGTGATAAGTCTTAGAGCCTTTCACTCATTATAATTAGGTCCAACAGCCAGATAAAACTACTGCACTTAAGCCTGACAACTGAAGGTCATGTTCAAAGTTGGAGGGTGGACATAGCAGAACACATGAGATGGAGTTCCTATAACAACTTTTTCTTACCCTTTAGTGTTTTAACACCCATAATCCATGTTTTGGGACTGGTTATTTGTTTTAGTCCTATAGATGCTGAAGCAAAATCAGCCCAGCCTGATTTTGAAAGAAAAATGAGCATATAAAAATTAAAAATAATTATAATTATTACACTTTATTGAATACCTAGAAGTACTGCAGTCTAAAAACATTTATAGGCAGTAGGGAAGCTTCTCCCTGAGAACTCAAATCTTCATTATAGCAAAAATATTAAAACATACTAAAAACTCTCAATAAATCTAATTTTTGAATTTTGAAAGGATTTACTCATTTTTTAATCACAATACTCTTTTCCATATAAGTCTATGGAAAGCTTAAAGGCTGTGAGCACTGAACCTAAACTACTTAAAGAATAAAGTGCCTTGTCTATATCAGGTGATTTGCCAAAGTTGCTCTTTTACAATACCCTATAAGGAAGAAAACATCTTATTAATTTTAGAGATGCATAAACTATGCTGAAAGAGCCTAAGGAACATTTCCAGGGTCATCAGATTAGTAGAGCAGAGTCAAGATCCTACTTAATCTGCTCTCAAAACCTTGATCTTCTATCTTTCAAGGAAATGTAGGCCTTCACACACCTCCTTAACCTATATGGGAACCTGAACATCTAGCCAACATTTATTGCCCATAATTCAATAGTAAATTAGTCTGGGTATCTGGATTTTGATGGAGTTGTCATATCTTCTCCTAAGTTTGCTTTACACATTTGGGCACACAGAGTAGTTTTCTCAACCTTCTACCCTCGTCTCCAGCTTGTGACCTGGATGCTTTGTTAAGGGAAGGCATAATGACATTAAGCAACACAAAGCTTTTGCCAACAATAAATGCAAAGTTCCTAGGCGAGAGTCAAGTGGAGCCCCAGATTTTTGTAAATATAATTCTACTAAGCTAAACGTAAAATTTTTATGTAAAAAATCATTATATGTATCATAGATTGAACTGTACAATTATAATCATGGTGCTATAAAGCTACCTAAACAGACTACCCTAGTGGAGGGAAGTAATCCCACTTACCTCTGAATAGAGATGCATTTGAACTAGAGGGGTAAGAGGAAGATGGCCCTTTATCTGAGGAAAAGAATCATTCCCCAGCAGGTGAGAAAATGTTAATTCAAAGAGACTATGTCCCTAAAAGACTTGAGCATAATAAGGTATGTAATATTTATGTTTCCTTTTAAATTGTTAGTTATAATCTTAGACTTCAAGTAAAATATTGCAAGAACAGTACAAAAAAATTCCATAGAGCCTTTACCCAGATTAACCAAATGCAAACATTTTATCCCTCTCATTCCTTTCATCTCTCTATACACACACACACACACACACATGCACTTTTCTCCCTCTGAATTTGAGATTGTGTGGGCAAAAGATCCCTTTGCCCCCATATATACTAGTGAATATTTCCTTAAACAGGGACATTTCTTAGATAACCACAATACAATGATCAAAATGAAATTAATATTGATATGTACCATTATCTAACTAACAAATGTTATTTATATTTTGCCAAGTGTGCCATTTAAATTCTTCATAGGAAAAGGCAGTCCCAGATCATGTGTTGTCTTTTGTTATGTCTTTTTAATCCTAGAATAGCTTACCTGTATTTCCCAGGTTTTATTGATATATTTTGAAGAGCATAAGTCAGGCTACTGGGCGTCTGTGGGATGTTTTAAGATTTGGTTCAGGTTTACACTTCTGGCAGGAATCAGTGATGTTGTGTTTGTTTCCATGCACTATACCAGGAGGCACTTGATGGCAATTTATTCCATTAATGGTGAATGTTTAACTTTGATCATGGTTAAATTGGTAACTGCCAGTTTACCCTACTATAAAGCTAATCTTTTTCATTTGTAATTAGAAAGCATCTTGAGGGGGAGATATAAAGCCACCTTAAAAATAGTACCTTAAGTTGTAGAAATTATACATCAAACATGCACTCTTTTTGTTCTCAGTAGGATAGTGTAAGTTATCTACATCTTGAATGTTCAAGTTAAGAAAAATTCATTATATCTGGAACACTGATGTGTCTTACATGATATTAAATTAGCACATACCTATTCTATCTAAAATATACACTTTTCCCTTACATTAAGAACAAAAATGACCCTAAAATAGTTGCTTAATGAAGGATAAAACATTTCTACTTTTATAGTCATTGTTTTTGAAACTATAATTCTGCTCATACACAACAATTTAGAAAGCAACTGATTGTAATTCAATATGTATAGCAAGATCTGGTAGTATTTTCTAAGAAATGTTTATCTTGAAAAAGTGCCCATTGGCACATCTTATCCTACAGCATTAAATATAAGCTAATTGCCTGCAGAAAAATTCAACATTGGAGATGGTTCAGAATGTGAGCTCCTGTTAGATAAAGTAGCAAAACATTTGCTCACAGACATGTTTAGAGTTAGACCCCTTCAGAAATCTCATTACTAAAGAAATCTATAAATTTTGCAAAGATAACTCTATTCCATGGAAAATAGTTTAGAGGGGGGGGGGAATAAACCATATAGGGGGCTGTTGCAGTAAACCTGAGAAGAGATGATAACACCAATTCAAGATATAATTTAGAGGATGCATCAATGGGAATTGGTGATTATTTTGATATAAGAAGTAAGAGTAAGATTCAGAGAGCTATCAAGACAATCCTATGGATTCAATTTGAACTGTGTGGACAAGCTGCTATTCACTAAGAGGGGGAGAGACTAGGGAAGTAGTTTTGCACATGTTGCTTTTGAGATGCCATTGAGGCATCCCAGTGGATATGTCCAGGAGGTCTTGAATGTACAGGTGTGGAGCACAGAAAAGAGGTCAGGCTGGACCCACTGAGCTAAGTGCCCCCGTGTGCTGACATTAGTCTGGTACCTTTTCTTTTTTCAATTAGCTTACACCAAATGGAAGTTTTTTATACTAACAACCATCATGCGAAACAGATGAAGTGAGCATGAACCAGTTTTATGGTACAATGCAATAATACTCAGCAATTAAAGGAAATACTATGTTCAGCATATGTTTCATATGAATTTGATATGCATTCTGACAAATGAAAGAAACCAGAGTCAAAGGTTACATACTGTATCATTCATTTATGGTTTCCTGGAAAAGGCAAAAGTAGAGATAAAGAACAGATCAGTGGTTGTCAAGGATTAAGATTGGAGGGAGGATTTGACAACAAAGAGGCAGCATGAGGAAACTGTTTTGAAGGGAAGGTTAATTGTTCTGTATCCTGACTGGTTTCGGCTACAAAGCTCCATGCATTTGTCAAAACTCACAGAATTGCACTAGTAAAGAGTGAATTTTAATGTGTGCATGTGTTTAGGTGTCCATCAAAAGGATTGGAAGCCAAGGAGTGTGCTTTCGAAAGATCATTCTGGCTCCAGTGTGAAGTATGATTCAGACACATCAAACACTGAGGGCATGAGATCAGTTTGGGGAGCTGGTGGATTAATCTGGTAAGATATAATTACGTCCTACACTTGGGTAGTAACGGTGAGGATGAAGGGAAGCAGATAGCTTTGAAAGACACTATGAGGTGAGAAATGAGATAATGTTCATGTTTTTAACTTGAGCAAGTGGCTAGTGAGGTCATTCACCAGGAGACAGCTGGATATGAAAAAAAAAGACTGTAGAGGAAGGGCAGTAGCTCAGTTTGGGATATGTTAAGGTTTGCGGTGTAATTTTAAGTTTCTAGGCAGATAGTCACATGGTGTCGCGGCTAAGGGAAAATACTTGTATTCTAGCCAAGTAATGGTGCCGAAGAGTGACATAATCCAACTATATTTATATAACTGACATTTCCAGGAACCCAAAGCAGTTCATAAAAAATGCAAAGTGTTTATTTTCAATTCACTTAATTATTCCTCCTGGAGACATTTCCAGTTTGGGACCTGAAGCCTTTGTACTAGCACATTAATCTGTTGTCCACACCGAGGTGCAAAACTGATGACTAGAGTATGCATAACAAGGGCGATGGCTGCATTCCCTACAGTAGCTTTTTCACTTGAGCCAGTTATCCACTTCATCAAGAGCAGGATCTCTGCCTACAGGAAAATAATTAAAAAGCCAAAGAGGACATACGTTTCCCAAAGTCCTTGAAAGCCCTTCTCCAATCATGGGAGCTAAAGGTAACCTTTAATTTTACAGCTCAAGGACAATGAGGAAATACATATCTACTTATGTCACATATTTCTCAATAGGCTTAATTATGTTTATGCTACTTACTAATTAAAATGGCTGGTTGGATTTTTGTTCTCATTAGTGCTGGAAGAATTGACATTGATCCAGCCCTTAAGAGCTAAAAATACTAATTTTCCTTGCTTTCTCCTCCAACAAAGCAAAAATAAGACGGGAAAGCCTCAGGATTCTCAAAGCCACAGATGACAACACTTGCTCCTATGCTGTTTTGAATCTTTTTAATTGTTTCACTAGTAGAGATCTGATCCATAAGAATATCATGTTCCCTGAAACGTGTGTCTCCTGATTCTGTAGAGTTCTTCCCTATCCTTGACACAGAACTGGACACACACTCAGAATACAAAAACTACCTATTGATTGTGATGTACATTAATGAATCTTAAAAGGTTCTTGGGTTTGATTTACTTTGAGTCAATATTTAAATATCCTTTTCTCCTCTTATAGTCTGCTCCATTCTTCACCTTAGCCCACACACAAATCATTTTCTTTACTTTGGTGTCGCTTTCTCTCCCTCCTTGACATGTTCCTAAAGGCAGGAGGGACTTGCTATAAATGCTAGAGGATGAATTCAATTCTTTATGGCAGGTATTTTCAGCATGTCTGGGGAATCCATCTGAGTCTAAGTGGGATTCAGAGTCTGCCTGAATGTGATGAACTGGTGGTTTGACTGACCCCTCTGGAAAGCGGTTCTTTGTGGGGAAGTGTGGAAAAGGGAACAGGATGCAGAGGAGACGATTTTGTGTGTAGATAGGCTTATGGCAGAGGGGAGAAATGCAGCAATTGCAAGAATAGGATGACATCAGGTGCCTAGCACAGACCCTAGAATTTGATCTGATTTCTGGGAAGAAGGAAAGTTGTGTAGCAAATAAATTCATAGCGTACTAGATTCTTGAGTGATTTTATGAGACATAGGGCCTAAGCAGAGCTATTTTGCGGCCAGGGTAACCAAGTTTGTACCTTGACTTAATACTCTAACAGCTTTTTAAAAGCATCACCAAACAGAATTTCAGAATATGATTCTAGGGACTCCATTCTCATGTTTATTATATATATATATATATATATATATATATATATATATATATATATTATTGATGTCAGAGAGGAAGGGAGAGAGAATAAGATACAGAAAGATCAATGATGAGAAATAATCATTGGTTGGCTGCCTCCTGCATGCCCAACACTGGGAATCGAGCCTGCAACCTGGATATGTGCCCTAACTGGCAATGGAACCATGACCACCTGGTTCCTAGGTCAATACTCAACCTCTGAGCCAGGCCAGTTGGGCTCCATTCTCATTTTAAAAAATAAATAAATAAAACTAGATGGTTGGGTAACATTTAACCAGATTAAGACTTGAAAAAGTGGGAGAATATCTCAGGCAAAACAGATGGGATGAGTAAATGCTTAAGAAAATGCTCAGTGTTTGGTAGAACCTCAAGTAATTCATTACTATTATACTTTGAAGTTTAAAGACACTGAAAAGCAAGGTGTGAATGGGCAGGTCTTGTTTGCTGTCTAAAAGCTGGAATTACACTTTGTAAGCCAAGGATTTCCAATTCCTATGCAGTAACTGTGGCTTTCTGAAGAGCTATGTAAAGAAGTCTGGGTTGTGTTGGACTCATCAGGAATGGCATGATCAGAGGTCAAAAAGAGAGTGATGGTACATAGGCCAAGTTCTGATGTTCCTGCTTTGGCTATGAGAAACTATTGAAAGTTCTTTGTCTCTGTCAGATATGGCCTCAAATACATGCATTTTTATACCAATAGTATGTTTATTAAATCTGTCCCATTTTTCCATATCCTGAGGAATCACTGATTAATATTAGGTATTATACTCACAGCATTTGTTTTGTCCTCCTGGTGCTGTTGAAGATTCTGCTGAGGCTGAAATATATTGAGTGGCCAGATTGTAATCTCTGAAAGCATAATAATCTGGCCACTCAGCAGTGTGTGTGTGTGTGTGTGTGTGTGTTCAGGCCCTGTGCATGAATTCATGCATGTGTGGGGTCCAGCCAGTCTGGCCGAGGGGGGGGGGACATAGGTGGTTGGCTGGCCTTGCTGTTGGACGAACTCCTGGTCAAGGGAACAACTGCATATTAGCCTTTTATTATATAGACTATACACTAAGTGGCCAGATTATTATGTGTTCAGATATAATAATCTGGCCACTCAGTGTATATGTTGATTTAGACAATAACTGCCAGAAACTGAACATGGTCTCAATAATAGAAAGATGTGGACAGGAAACCAGAAGGCTCGTCAACCTTAATTGCTCTGAAAGGTCAGAGCTAATCACTCACTGTTTAGTTGAAACATTGTTAGCTGAAGCAGCCTCTTTGTCTTATGTAAATTTCTATTACTGGAATTTACTGCCTCAAAAGGCTGTGGGTGTATCCTATAATAAAAGGGATATCAAGGCCAGAGCAGAGAGTAGACTTCCCACTAGAGGTAGCTCCCGTCTGGCCCCCCAATATTCCAAAATTAATACCTTTCTAGTCTCTTTTCATTTGTGTGCGGCCTCCTTCAGAAACCGAACCCTGAATGGGAGCCCTGAACCACGTGGGATGTAAAAGGGGTTTCCACAAATAACATTGGTCAATTTATTGGTACAAGGTTTAACTAATGTACAACTATCTATACTCCTTAATCCTCTCATCTCAATATGATCTATAGCTTAATGAGTCTCTCAATGGCTGCTTTGATATTGATCTACCAATTAGTAAGTCACATTATCACCTTAGGAGCTAACCTCTGATTCTTTATAATTGAAGTCATCCAGACTTCTTTTTTTATGACTTTTCTTGGGCTTTCTGAGATTTTTAAGCCAAAGAAAGATCTATACTTGAATATATTCAATAATAAATTAGCCAAATTTAAAAAGAGAGAGAAATTTACATTATAAAAGGAATTACCTTCAATGCTATTATACAATGCAGATGCCAGGGTAATAAAGACAGTCAATAAACATGACTTTGAGGTACAGAGCCTGGGTAGTGAGTTGAGCAATGGCATATTGAAACAACAAAATTTAAGAGTAAAATTAACAGCTGATTTAGATTAGAAATAGCTGGATATTAAATGTGAACCCTTAGTTTACTTATATCATCCTCAAAGCATATACTAAGAACTGATCAAAAACCTATTTAGAATTCATCTCTTCATAATTACACCATAATAAAATTTTTATGATTTTAGTATTTAATAAATAATTGCAAATTTTTCAATGTTTTAGTAGCCTTTCCTTTCCAGCCATTTAATTGCATTTATTGCTCTCCATTAAGTCATCTGTTTCTCTTACATTTTGGTGCACAAAATTGAATATAATATAACTGCCAAGGCTGGCAAAATTTTGATATTTTAACTTACAAATTTTCCTGCATTCTTCAGATACATTTATACTACCAGTGGCTTTCAAGAATATTGAATTTGGGAACTGTATAGACAGTTCCCCATTCTTTTGGCTCACCATCCTTATCACATTTGCTTTCATTCTAAGCTTTTCTCCAACAGTATCAAGATAGTGGTCACTGCCCAAGCATCATGTTCTCACATGACAGTATGCCAAAGAGGAAAAAAAATGGACAACGACAAAGTGTATCTTTCTCCAGTTTTATCAAGGAAGAAGCACTCTCCAGGACAATCCCCAGATAACTTACTTTACTTCTGATTGGCCCAAAATGAGTCAGTCAATTAACTGGTAGGTTCGGAAAAGAATGTGTAAATGAGTACCTGGCAAAATGAATCTGTTTGCCAAGACTAAAATAACCAATCCATATCTCAGCCCTTTAATCTAAACATATGGCTAATCCAAACAAAGTTGGGGTTCTCTTATCAAGAAAAAATTCAGGAATAACTTTTAAGTAGGCAACCAACAGTTTCTGACACATTTCCCTTCAAGAAGGGGGAGAAGAATATGGACGTGATGGATTTTATTTATTTACAAATTTGGTAGATAATACACAGTACTGGAATATTAGCAAGTTGGAGTGGGGGAGAGAGGTGATTTTCATCCTTGGACATATAAACTTTGAAATGCTTGTGGTGCAGTGAGGTGGATGCATCCACACAGAGAGGGGGAAATATGAACTAGCTTTCAGGGAAAAGTTGTGTGCTGGAGAACAACGTGAAAGCCATCAGTGTATTTGATGGCAGTGAAAATCATGGATTTGAATGTGATCATTTGGGGAAGTGCAAAGAGAGAAAGGAGAAGGGAAAGTAGCGTGGGATTCCAATATTAAAAGGAAAAGAAGAGAAACTTAGACCCTGGAAGGTTGCTCAGAAAGTGAAGTCAGAAAGATAAGAGAAAAACCAGGTCATTGTAACTCAAGAAAATCCAGAAAATATTTGAAGAAAATATTGAAAAAGAGTGCCAAATACTATGGAAAAGTCAAATGAGATGCAGGTAGAAAATTTAAGTGATACACTTGGATAGTTAGAATATTATTGTTTGGCAGTAGCATTTTCAATAAAATGATTAAGATAAAGCCAAATTAAGTGAGTATAAGAATAAATGAGACCAAGGAAAAGGGTAAAAGTGTTTAATAAGTTATACATATAAACAGTAAATGTGGTTATCTCTAAGATTTTTAATCCTTTATGATAAAAGCCTAATATGCTATGTGTCTGGTCATCTGGTGATCCATTCAACCAATCAAAGTGTAATATGCTAATGATATGCTAAGGCTGCTCAACCTTGCTATGATGTGCACTGACCACCAGGGAGAAGGCACTCCAACCGGCAGGTTAGCTTGCTGCTGGGGTCCAGTCAATCAGGACTGAGTGAGTCCTCCCACACTTCTTCTCCAGCTGGCCAACTTCCCATGTCCCTCCTTGGCCCCGATTGTGCACTGGTGGAGTCCCTCAGCCTGGCCTGCACCCTCTTGCACTCCGAGACCCCTCAGGGAATATTGGAGAACCAGTTTCAGCCAGATACCACAGACCATGCTGAGGGACCCCACTGGTGCATGAATTTGTATACCAGGCCTCTAGTATATTAATAAAAAATAATGAAAACTATAGAAATTTTAGGCAATGTGATCATTTTCTATGTCTTTTCAGACACCTCTTAAATTATCTGTGGTATCTAATCTTTCTATGTGGACATATGCTTGTATTTAATATGAATTCTTTAATCTCATAAATGTAATTTAATCTGGAATTTAATCTTTTTTTAAACTCTGTGTGTTTTTGTTTTGTTTTAAATATATGTGTTTGATTTTAGAGAGGAAGAGAGAGGGTGAGAAAGAGAAATATATCAATGATAAGAATCATTGATCAGCAGCCTCCTCCATGCCCCCTTTTAGGGTTAAGCTTACATCCTTGGCATGTGTCCCAACCAGGAATTCAACCATGACCTCCTGGTTCATAGGTCGACACTCAAACTCTGAGCCACACCAGCCAGGCCTGGAATTTAGTCTTAATTCCAATCTTACTATCTTCTTCACCTTGGGGTTTTACAGTATGTCCAAGGTCACACATCTAGTATGTAAAGTAATTGCACTTCAAATTCAGGTCTGACTCCAAAGCCCACATTCTTCATCATTGTGACTTCAGATATGAATCAGCTCCCACTTTTATCAAGGCCAGCTTGGCTTTCATTTTTCCACATGAATCTACCTACCCTCCCTTCCATAGCACCAAGACCGAATAAAGAACATATGAGAGGAGATTGGAAAGAGGTCCTCGAGTCAAGAATTCTTCCAAGAGGTAGGAGTAAAAGGGTTAGTGCCCATATTCCTTAGGATGAGAGGTCCATCCCTTCCTCCTATCTAAGCATGACCTTACTGGGATTTCTAGCCATCTGTAGCTGAAAAAGAGATAACCTGACATACAGAGAAGTTCTCTAGCAAAGGGCTGTAGGAAAGAGGAGTGTAATTAAGTGGTGCAGTAGTATAAACCAACCATATGCAAATTGTACAAGCCATGCTATATTCCTTGTGGAGGCCCTGCAAATAGCCTCATCTGTGATAATAAGCAGTATATTAATTATGTGACTGTTACCCATGCTACACCATGATTCAAGACAAAAAATTTCATTTATTTGTAATTAGAAATAAATATTTCACAATATATAATTACATATTGTTTTTGTGATTAATCACTATGCTTTAATTATGTTCAATTTGTAACAACGAAAATACATCCTGCATATCAGATATTTACATTACAGTTCATAACAGTAGCAAAATTAGTTATGAAGTAGCAACGGAAATAATTTTATGGTTGGGGGTCACCACCACATGAGGAGCTGTCTTAAAGGGTTGTGGCATTAGGAAGGTTGAGAGCCACTGTTTTAAATGGTCTAGATGTATAATGTATGGAATTGTTTTGAATGGAAACAGCAAATAAATTATTACAAAGCATTTCAAAAGAAAAGGGATTGCGATCTTAAATTTCAGCTATTTTTTTATAGGTTTTCCACAGCCATAGGCTTGTCTCTTTTGCATTCTACTTTCCCTCTTCTGCTAGTGAAGAAATAAAACTGACAGCAGCAAATGCCAGGTCCTTTGAGCCATTGCTTTATAACAAAGCAATTTAGGGAGGCAGACAGAGGATGGAGTCAACTTTTATGAGAAAGTTGCTCATGTTTTCCTCCAATACAACTTTTCCATTCTGATGTTTTATGACAACTACTGTCTATGAGGACTGACTGACTATGTAAAGTTAAGACTGGTGTTTTATAAGACTTCCCCTATTACTTAATCACTGCAATCTGACAGTAAAACCATCTGCCTACAGCAAACTGCCACAAACTGCTCAAGTCCAGAAGCCCAAAGTCTAAAAAGACTCGCTGTTTTATCCTGGGATGCCAAATTTTCTTTTCACACAGACTCTGAGTCTAAATTTTCTTCTGTTATCATGACATGAAGCGTTTGGCTATTATTTTCTCTACTGTGAGCATCTAATCTTGTTTAATCTGATTGATTTGACATTAAGTAATGGAAATATCATCATCAGAACTGCTTAGTATGACATTGGTCTCACACTTGGTCACCTGTTGTTCCACAGTCACAATAACAAGAATTCTCAAGATTTATTGAGCAGTTGTGCTAGGTAGTGTACTTTCTATGCAATTTATCTTCAAATGTGCACAAAAACCTTACCTGTAAGAACTATTATGGTCTCCATTTTACAGAGGAAAAAACTAAGGCATAAAGCCATCCATTAAGTTTCCAAAGTTACACCGTTATTAATGGCAGTGGTGGGACTCAAATTTAGAAGACTTGAGATCAGCTTTCAATACCCCTAACCCTTATTATAAGGAAAACAGAAGGTATCAGTTACAATAATGAATGAGAACCCTCACCTAGAAGACCATTTAGAATGGTTAATGAGTTGATGCCAACAGCAAGAAAGGGCACTAGTGAATATTTATTTATTCTCTTAAATATATATATAAGAGACAGCCATTTTTTCACTTTCATTTTTGGTATAAGTCAGCATTTTTGGGGGGGGAGGGAAATAAAATGAAATAGTTGATTTTACGTCAGAACTATTTTAAGAAGACTAAATCTTGGTAAGTAGGGTCTGATATGCTTAGCACTTAGAAAGTTTTCCAATGTTTGACAAAGGAGAAATGCCTGTGCCCAACTCATTTGGCTTTTAAAGATTGGAAGGACAAGGGGAAGATATATACACATCTAATAGATTAATAAATTTAAAAAAAAGACTGGAAGAAAAAACATATATGCATTTTGTTTCCAACGACACACTTTGTAATTATGATATCTGTTTCCCAAACGGAGGTGTCATAATCTGGTTAATAGGCTCTTCGTGTCACATTGTTATAAACTAATCCATTGAAGGCCCACCACTGACCCACTGACCCACTGACCCACTGACCTGATTGTTTTAGGATGGAACAACTGAATGAGGCGAGAGCTATGGTCTCTGAGGTGCCCAAGCTTCATCAGTCTGTTTCTGTTTCAGTGGAGGCACTTTTGAGAATGGAATGGACACTATTAATGATTATGAAGAGTTGACAGATACAAAGCTCTGGACATTTGGTTACCCTAGCTAAAGCCCACTCTCTGACCATCACTTGATGCTACCACTGTCTGTTGTGGTGGGAGAGCAAGCCCTTTTTGGACCTGGGCTGCTAGAAAAGGAGCTTTTGATAAGAGTGGATCGGAATAAAGTTGCTGAGCTTCATTAAAGAGATAAGATGAAAATTCCTATTGGGATCATGTTCCTTTAAATGCAAAACCACTCCAGAACTGAACTGGCAGGTCATGGTTTATGAGTTTTCGTGCAGTTTGTACATAAATCCACAGAATACATATGGACATAATCAGAGTGAGTCTGGTAGAGACTGAAGGGATGAAATCTGTGTAAAAACAAGAATGAGAAAGTAAAAAGAAACATGGAAATTCCTGCACAAGGGAAGAGACGGAGCCGTTTAAATTATAAAGAACAGATTTAGGTAAGTAAGTTTATTTTAACATGGTACATGTGGAAATGAGAATGACGAGACTCGGTGCCCTGGCTTACAAATCCCAATAAATATCCTTGCATATTAGCTTCACCTGGAAAGAAACATAATTCAGAAACTGGAAGCTTGTTTGGAATTAAGCCTAACTCTAGACAATGCGTTGTTCCCTCTCATGGGCAATAGGATCTCCTTGCTTCCTGTTCTGTCATAATCAAACCTCCCCTCCCTTCTCTGCCTTTGTTCCCTTCTGTAAGTCATTGGCTTCTGCCCTTCCCTGCTTCTGTGGGTCTGGCATTCCGCATCTCCAATGCACAGGATCCAACGTGCTCATTAATCCACCATCCAGTAGAAAGCTCCCGCTGGTAGCAGTATTTGTGTCAGAAAGCCTAATATGTTTTTGGTTAGCCTGCAGACCAGCTGTCTTTAGGTCAATGTCTACCCTTTGGCCAATAGCCATGACCAGACTAATGGGATCACTGCAAACAGAACGCAGTTACCCGTGGTGCTGGAACACCACCCTCTCCTGCATGTCCTGCCACCTCTCTGGCTGCTCCTTGGGTTCTTTTTCAAGCCTATGCTCCTCTGTCTGGGCATCAACTGTGAGAATCCCTTGGGGCTGAGCATTAGGCCTCTTTCTCTTTTCCTACTCCTTTTTCCTTAAATAATCTCTATCATGCCTATGGCTTCAGTTCACATACATATGCCAAAAATTTCCAAATGTGTATCACTTGCCCAGATCTGTTTTTTTTTTTAGCTCCATATTTGATATTTAACTGTCAACTTGATATTTCCACTTTTATGACCAGAGGCAACTCAGTTGGGACATCTTCTGGACTTGACTTATGCTCTTCTGCCTCAAACTTGTCTGTCTTCCAGTCTATCCTTTCTTCCAGCGCACATGACTCTCCATTCAGCTGCAAAAGCCATGAGCTTAAGAGTCATCCTTGACATATCCTTCTAATTCAAACTATTTTAAACCTATTCTGTCAATCCACCTTCCTCAACATCTCCTGAAGCCATCACTTTCCATGCTCTTCACAGCCACCAACCTAGTTCATTCTACTATCATCGCTCTCCTGGACCACATGAGCTCTCACACTGGTTCCTCTCATCTACTCCAGCCCCTTTCAATCCACTATGGCCACTACAGTCATAGTGAACTTTATAAAACGCAACTCTTATGATGTGATCCTCCAACTTTAAAACTCTTCGGTGATCACCTATAGCTCTTGGATTTGAAAGCAACATGATATAGAATGAGAAAAACAAAGTTGGAGGACTGACATTACCTACCCTACTTCAAGACTTACTATAAGGCTGTAGTAATCAAGACAGCATGATATCAGTGGAAGAATGGACAAATCAAGAGAATAGAACAGTATGTCCACAAATGACCCACATACATACAGTCAACTGATCTTTAACAAAAGAGCAATGGTAATTTAATGAACAAAAGTAATCTTTTCAACAAATGGTACTGAAACAATTGGACATCCACATGTAAAAATAACATTAAATTTAGACACAGACTTTACACCCTTGAGTTAATGCATAAGAATCAAGTCAAAACTGATTACAAGTACAAATGTAAAATGTAAAAACCTTAAAAGATAAAACAGGAGAAAGTCGAGGTGACTTTTGAGTATGGTGAAAACCTTTTAGATAAAAAACCAAAGGCATAATCCATGAAAGAAGTACTTGATAAGCTAGAGATGAGCTATTAAGCCATGAAAAGACAGAAAGGCATAGCGCTCAGGAAATAAGCCAGTCTGAAAAGGCTACACACTATATGATTGCAGCTATAGACATTCTGGAGAAGGCAAATTTTGAATACAGTGAAACAGATCAGTAGTCCCTAGGTATTGGGGCAGTGGGGAGGAATAAAATAGGCAGAGCACAGACAATATTTTGAGCAGTGAAAATACTCTCTATATGATACTCTGATGATAAATACACATTATACATGTGTCCAACCCATGGAATGTACAATACCAAGAGTGAACCCTAATGCAAATGATGAACTTTGGGTGATCATATTGTGTCAATGTAGGTGCATCAATTGAAACAAATGTAACATTCTAAAGGCATATATTGATAATGGAGGAGAATATGCATATGGGGGTAGGGGATATATGGAAAATCTCTATATCTTTCTGTCAATTTTGCTATGGACCTAAAAATGCTTTTAAAAAATTAAGTCTTTAAAATAAACCTATTGAAAAAAGGCAAATATCTCCAAGGAATAATCAGCTGATCATACACAAGTATGTGATTTAAAAAATAACAACTATAAATGGCAAAAAATGTATAATCTCATTAGAAAATTTTTTAAATTCGTTAAATAGAACAATAGGATATAATTTTTCACTCTTCTATTGAAAAAATACTTAAAAGAATAAGAATACCCAGTGTTATTTAAGTGTTAGAAAAATGGCTTCTCAAGAACTCCCTACAATAATAGCAATAAATTGGTATAATAATTCTGGTAAGAAATCTGACAGTATATGTATCAATATTGTAAAATGTGTGTCATTTGACCTATAAATTTAATTTGAGAAAATAGTCAGAAAAGTATTTTTTAAATTATCTATATATATTAAAGCCAAACAACCAGAATTCTGGAACCACCAAAATGACAAGTCACTATAATGCACATTGCCATAGGCCCAAGCCCAATTTGGGATAGGGAGAAGGGAAGAAGTGGCCAATTGCCTGAAGCCCCTCCCCCCAGCTGGCCCGGCCTCTGATCCCCCCTTCCCCCATCAGGGGAGAAACCAACTAGCAAACCTCCTGCATCCCCTCCCTCCTGCCAGCCCGGCCCAATTGGCCCCCATCAGGCCAGGCTGGCCAGACCCCACCCACGCACAAATTCATGCACCAGGCCTCTAGTTAGGAATAAAGATGTTTATTTATCATTGTTGACAACAGTCAAAATTCTAGAACAATCTGAGGTTACAATAATCTATATATATAAAAGTCTAAGTGACCATTACAACTAAATGACCAGAACAACCAGTTGACCAGTCCCTATGATGCACACTGACCACCCAGGGGGCAGACACTCAATATAAGAACTGCCTCCTGGTGGTCAGTGTGCTCCTACGGCCAACCTTCCACAGCCGGCCGGTGACATTGCCATCCGGCATTCATTCCTTCTGTGCCCAGCCTGGTAACCATCATCTCCTCTCCCAACTCTGCCAGGGCCTTCAGGCCCCAGCCTGGGATGGGGAACCAGGGTTGGGTGGCAGTGGACGTGGCCCTTTTCCCAGAGAGGCCGAGGGCTGGTCCCTCCTTGGGCTAGTAGCCAACCTCCCACACCCCTTACCTTCCCCAAACCATCAGGCCCCAATTGGTCCAGCCCTCATTGGCCCTGATTGCTGACCAGGCCTAGGATCCCATCCATGCACGAATTCATGCACTGGATCTCTAGTAGAATAAATAAATAAGGCAAAACGAGTTTATGGAAAATTCCGTAAACCATAACTTTTTAATGTTGAGTCTAATTAGTGACATGAAAGATAACTGTGGTTTATTTGGTAAAATGTATTTTAAAGAATATAATTTTCTATACATCTATATCTACCTGTCTATAAATGTTTATATATGCATCAAAATCTCAAGAACATTTACCAATTCTCCTTAATTAACAGTAGAAATTTGGAAGTAATGAAATTATGAGTAACTTTCACTCTTATTTCTATACTACTTAAGTTTTTAAATAAGCATTATTACTTTTATAACAAAGCTGAAAAAAGTCAGACTATATACTCAGTTAATAGTTTTTAAAAACATAGAGATGTCCCACTTGTACTTATATCAAAGCTATATTCTCCTACTTCTGTTATCTACTGTTCTCAAAACTGAACATGCTTTGGAGTAGACTTCCCTTTCCAAGAATAGAATAACTCTACCATGCCATCTAGTGTTAAGAACTTGTGATATATTGCAACTCAAACAGATTATGTATTTCAGTTTATAATTCCATAGGCAATTTGAGCCAAACAAGTACTTTTTTTTAAAGGACATAGAATTTATCTTGAGTATATAGTTAGTCCAAAGTCACATTGCAAACTTAGAGCTATGTCCTTTTAACTAAGTTGTAATTGAAGACATTACAAAAGAATATTGAAGAACCATCATTATTAAATATTTAAACTGGTAAAAGAGGAGAGTGACTCTCTGTCCTGGTCCTCATCCCTGCCAACCTCGCTCCATATACACACACCTACCACTACTAACATTACCCCCATTCCCTACAAAGGTTTAGAATCAACCAGTTTCTTTAAAAGGCCACAAAAATAGGCATTTTATTTGCATATATACTCACTACCTATGTATTTTTGCTAAAAGGTTAGAAAACAAACAAAAGATATAAATAGCAAGATCATTTTCTTTGGTATTATGGATACAAATCAGTACTCAAAGGAAGCTGATATTCTGTTGATAGCTTGTCTCATGACTCATCTATAATAATGAAAGCATAATATGCTAATTAGACTAGATGTCCTTTCAGACATCCTTCCAGACAACCTTCTGGATGAAGCCGGAGCTGCGAGGGAAGCCCGGATCCCAGGTGCTAGAGGGAAGCTGGTGCCAGCGGTGGGGGGAAGGAAGACCTACCCTTTCACGTATTTCATACATCGGGCCTCTAGTTTGGGAAAAATTTGATTAATAAAACCCTAAGTATAATAAAACCCTATATATAATCACACAAAATTATTTTAGAGTACTTATATTCCAGACTGTCTTAAGTGTTAGGAAACTATACTAGGTGTGTGGAAACAATACTCTTAAAAGATAAAATCTCTGATATCAGGGAAATTTTAGATTTATAATTTTCTTAATTCAACAAGACTTTTTTTCAATTTGAGACCATGTGCCAAGTACCTTAAAATGTTTCTATCCTATGACGAATAATTTTGACTTTGGGATTTTATACCAAAAAGATATACAAGAGACTTAAATAAGCAATATGTAATAATGGAAAGTTGGAGACAATCTAAATGACCAAAAATGAAAGGTTGGTTATGAACCATTCATGCAATGGAATACTATGCACCCATTTAAAATGAAATATCAAAGAATTTTTAATAGCTTTTGCAAATATCTATAATATCAAATTAATAGGAAACTCTTTAGATAATCCCAATGCTTCCAGAAAGATAATGTGATACATTTTCATGTGAACTATTGACTAGGCAGCCCAAAATTCAATATTTCATAGTGAAAGTTTCTAAAAAATGCATTGTTCTCCTATGTAATCACTTGTAAACTACTGGGAAATTGTCTTTATAAATACTTTGTATTCATGCCTTAAATGTAAGTGAATTTGGCCAGTCCTATTCATTTGGCCTTTTTTCAGATCATTTCACCTTAGGATAATTGCCACTGTGTTAAGAAACTATTTAAAAAGATCAACATATCAACAATGTGAATACTCCTTTAAGAAAAGTGATATGCATTATTCCTTTAAATGACCTCAACTATATCAGAAGAAAAATGAACTTCTTATTGGGTGATCAATGTGAATATTAACTGTAGAAGTTTAATAAATTCTGCCATAATTAGAGTCCCTAATATACTTATTAACCTGGATCTAAGACAAATAATGAAAACAACTGAAATTAGGAAATTGTTGAGCATTCAAATCATGTCTTGTTTGTAGCATATTGGGAATTGATCGGTTGTTTAAAACCCAGGGATTTCCTTGGGCATTTAACTCCAGGATAAAAAAAAATCTAAATCGAAATGTTAGGAGGAAAGGCAGAGCTATAACTGCTATTTAAAAAGGAATTCAATAGTCTAAAAGTCTGTACTGTAACATCTGCGTTAGTTTTGAAAGTTTTATAATAAAAATAGTTCAATTCCTTTAAATATTAATTTTATACCATCTATAATACTTAATTAAACATGTAAATTTTAAATATGTTATAAGTATATTAATGTAATATATAAATACACTCATTATTCATTTCTTTATCTAAATACATTGCATCATTTCTATTAGGAAATAGTGTTAAAAAAGAAGGAATTTCTGTCATTTGCAACAAAATGGATAAATTCAAAAAACATTATGCTAAGTAGAATAAGCCAGACAGAGAAAAACAAATACCACATGGATGCAAGGGATTCTTTACATGAGGACTCTTTTTTTAAAAGAAGTCAAAAATCACAAAAAAACAGAGAGTAGAATGGTGGTTGTCAGGGGATGGGGAAAAAGGAAGAGACTGGTTGAAGGGCACCAACTCTCAGTTATAAGATGAATAAGGTCTCAAGATCTAATGTATAATATGGGGACTACCATTGATAATATTATGTGATATAATTAAAATTTCCTAAGAAAGTATCACTTAAGTGTTCTCATCAAAACAAAGTGTCAGGTGATGGATGTGTTAATTAATAGTGGGATTCTTTTCACAATATATACATATATCCAGTCATTACATTATGCCCTTTAAATATATTACAACTTTATTTATCCAGTAGAGGCCCAGTGCACAAAATTTGTGCAAGGAGCTCGGCTCTCACAGCCCCGGCTTCATTGGAAGGTGATCTGGATGGTCATCCGGATGGTCATTCTGCTGGTCTAGGTAGCATATTAGCTCTTTATTATATAGGATTATATACAGATAAACCTGAAAAAAACTTAAAAGAGTTAAAAAATTGCTAAGCCTCATTCAATTTCTCTATAAAGAACCATTTTAAATCTTGGTTTTAAAATAATACTTAATTTTTAAATGTATACTGCTAATTAATTCATAGTGATTTATTTGAGAAAAAAATGACAGTGCATTTTAAAATTTCTATCAGAAGTTGTGAGGCAAGTTGAGAAAGTTACAGAGAAAGAAAAATGACTGAGCCCATATTTTAGTAGTTTTCTTGATCATCCAAAACATTTTTAAAGTTTCATTACAAGCCATATGTCAGTAAAAAAACAGTCTTCTAAGGAAGATGTGAAGCTGTCCATTAAGGTCATTCTAGTTGCAGATAACAGTCTCCAAAAACTCTCCAAAGGAGACACCTTAAAAATAAGTATGTGACTTTGCTAGCTTTGCTATTCAGGGTAATGATAATTTATACTTTAAAATATAATTTTACAAAACAATGTGAAAGAACAGAGGTACTGCCACCCCAACAATTAATAATGGCTTCAAGACCACACACAAATACACTAAAAGGCAGCCCTTAGCTACAATACTACATATGCTATGCTATTTCTTGCTACTAAGATTGACCAAATATTTACTTAAGTTCATGACTCTGCCTATCAAAATACCTTTTAACTTTTAAAAAAATTATTAGCAAACTGAAAAGTACTTAATGGAGATTCCAGAAAGGAAAGGAATCTGAACCATGGAGTATTTTCTGTTACTGCTGCTATTGCTACTTTTTAAGAACAGAGTTCACTTTTTTTAAAAAGTGTCCCATTGCCCTGGGTGGTATGGCTCAGTTGGGTGAGTGTCACCCCATACACCAAGAAGTTGATGGTTCCATTCCTGGTCAGGGCACAGGCCTGGGTTGAGGACTGGATCCTGAATAGGGGTGTGCAGGAGGAAACCAATTGATGGTACTCCATCATCAATGTTTCTCTCTCTGTCTCCCTCTTTCTTCCTCTCTCTCTTTCTCTAAAACAATAGATTAGATAGATAGATAGATAGATAGATAGATGATAGATAATGTAAAATAAAAAAAATCCTTATCAAAGCTCTTTAAAAATTTTTAAATATTAAAAAGTACCCATTCCCCTGTTTTTTGAGGGATTAATAAAGTTCAAAAAATCATTAGCTGTACTCATTAAAAATAAACAGTGAAATCCCAAAATATAAAAACCCTGGGTCTGTCACATCCACAACAACCAGAGGCTTGACCAACCGGAAGTCAGTCCTGTAGTCAGCATTGGGTTGTTGTGGTGACCCAGCACTGACTGCTTTGGCTGTAGGTGCAGTGAACCAGCACTGACTGCTGAGGGGGCTGTGAATCAGGCCCAGAGAGAGACCTGAAAAGAGAAGCAAGGTCTGATCCACAGCGTCTTGCTTCTCTCCTTCTCTCCCAGTCTGGCCAGCAGCCATGCTTCCATTTCTCTAAGCCTCGACTGGGGCTGCTGATTACTCTCACCCTTCAGATCAGGCCCCGTTGATAGGCTCAGAGATGTTGACTGGCATAGAAACTGACCAATCAGAACCAAATCTGGCTGAAGTGTGAGGAGCCAAGAGCTGTCTAGGAGGTGGAACTTTTGGCATTGCCTGGCATAGAAACTGATCAATCAGAACCAAATTGGCCAGCAGAGGAGGGCAGTTGGGGACAAGATCAGGCTGGCAGGGGTGGACTTTTAGGGGTAATTAGGCACACAGAGGGAGTTAGGGGCAATCAGGCCAGCAGAGAAGGGCAATTGGGGATGATCAGGCTGACAAAGGAAAGCAGTTAGGGGCAAGCTCAGGCTGGCAGGGGAGAGCCATTGGGGATGAGATGGGGCCAGCAGGGGAGGGTAGTTGGGGACAATTGGCCTGGCAGAGGAGCAGTTAGGTGTTAATCAGGCCAGCAGGGGAACTGTTAGGGTGTGATCAGGCTGGCAGACAGAAGCAGTTGGGGCAGGCAGGCAGGCAAGCAATTAGGAGCCAGCAGTCCCGATTGTGAGAGGGCTGTCCAACTGTCAGTTTAGACATCCAGCAGGCAGACATCCCCTGCGGGGTCCCACTTTGGAGAGTATGCAGGCTGGCTGTGGGTCACCATCCCCCGCCACCCCCCAGTGCACAAATTTTGTGCACCGGGCCTCTATTAGGAAAATGAAGAGTGAAAAATATGAACAGCAAATTCACACACACAAAAAAGAATACAATCAACATAGCAATCAATTTTAGCCTCATTCATAATTAGAGAAACATGATTCCAACCAGCTGTTTGCATACAAATTGGCAAATATTTAAGTAGTATATTATATAGGACATGGGAAACCAAGTACTCTCATATGCTAGTGATAAGAATATATAATTAGTGGAGTCACTTTGGAGGACAGATTCTTGGATCTGGTAATTTCACTTTATTCAAAATTTCCTTTTGGAAATACCCACAAAATTATGCCAAGATATATATTTATATACAGGGATATTTACAGAAATGTTGCATATGCTGGAGAAATTAGATATATCCTGAAAGCTGCATGAGAGGGAACTGGTTTACAGTTTAGTGTCCATTCTTCCATCCAATGCACTAGTTTACAGCCATGGAATTGATGTCCCTGGGAAAAATCACCCTTTTGTGGGACCTAAGCCTCTTCAAACAAATGTGTACTTTATAACAATATGAGTTTGGTCAATAAGCTACTCCCTATATTAGTGAGTCTTTCAGAAAAAGTTGAAATTCAGTGATAATTCAGTCACTTAAATATTCAGGCAGATGCCATACCCTCAATGAAACTGCACATGGAAAGATATTTGGTTAACTGGTCTAAGGTCATGAAGGTAAAAAGGGATGAGGAAATCTCCAATCACAGTACAGGATTTACTTTCTCCGTTACATCTGAATAGAGAAAAACTGAAGAAAATCCAATAGTGCTGTCAGCTTTGCCACTGCTAAAATAAAAATAAAATAAAAACCAGCCAGAACTGTGTAAGTGTCTTGGTCAAAATGAACTCTTTCCTATTTAGGGGGTCACTGCATCTATTTCAACAGAGGTGACAGCACTGGTGAAAATAGACCCAGAGGAGCTGCATCCTGGAAGATATAGTTTGTGACTGCATGGTTCTAACATAAATCTTAAATTTATCTTTGAGACTCTTAGTTGGTTGAATTCAAGCTAGAAAAGACTAAGAGACCAATTTTGAAATTTTTTGTTGTTGTTGTTTGTTTTTTATTTAATTTAGGATTTATCTGTTCCTAAACTTGAACTTGAATCTTTACTCCCAACATCCATACCCATCCACTTTCCATATATAATATGGCAGCATGTGGGGTGAACAAGTTTTCCATCACCAGGACACAGGACTTTCTGTAGAAAAACCATGATAATCCTAGCAGATCAGGACAGTTGGTCACACTAGCTGCTTATTGATCATTTAAAAAAAAGTTCACAGCCGAAACCGGTTTGGCTCAGTGGATAGAGGTCCCAGGTTCAATTCCGGTCAAGAGCATATACCTTGGTTGCGGGCACATCCTCAGTGGGAGGTGTACAGGAAGCAGGTGATCAATGTTTTTCTCTCATCAATGTTTCTAACTCTCTATCCCTCTCTCTTCCTCTCTGTAAAAAATCCATAAAGTATATATAATTTTTAAAAAGTTCACAGACAAAGGTCTGCCACATGGGAAGCCGAATGCACTGAGCTTGGTCTCATTGCTGAGAACTGAGTAGAACACCTGCTTGAAAGAGCCAGGAAGAGAAAAGGATAAGGGAAAGTGCCTGGCTCCCTGATGGTTTCCTGATTTCTGATTTCAGTGATAAACGAGGACCAGCTGTGATCTATTCTTTTAGTTACATAAAATACTCTTGTAGAACAGATTGTCTGGGCTTTATTTATTTCTTGTTTTGGTTTAAATTAGTGGTGTCAGGTTCCTGTTAATATAATATCCATTACCACCACTGATTACTATAATCTCTATCACCACCCCTGGCCAAATAAATTTTTAAAAATTTTAAATCTCAGGCCCTACTGATGGTGGGTCAGTAGTATCATATTTGAGCGCCGAAGGGAGCATTATTAATAGTTTCTGGAGCAGTAGCAAGGCCTCTCCATTAATGCTTC
Organism: Lasiurus borealis; assembly: GCA_004026805.1. Classification (NCBI taxonomy): domain Eukaryota; kingdom Metazoa; phylum Chordata; class Mammalia; order Chiroptera; family Vespertilionidae; genus Lasiurus; species Lasiurus borealis. Next base: position 27,519 of record PVJN01011475.1, read on the forward strand.
AGCAGGCACGGCACTAATGGAAAAGTGCTGCCTAGTTTCCAATTTTCTTTGTTAATGAGCACACTTCATTCTCAGGCCAACAATGACTCGTTCAGATTCCCTGGTGCTGGGAAAGTTCTAATCTAAGTGCTATCTTGGTTGGTCCTGAAATCACAGTGCAGATGATACATGTTTAGATGTCAGGTTTGAAAACAGATTTATAAACTAAAACTACAGAAAAAACAACAACAACCACAAACAATACACAAATGTTTAAGAAAGCGTTATCCCTAAAGTCTCAAGTGCAAGGTACAGTGACATGTGAGGCAAGATAAGAAAATGACAACTTATGAAAATGTCAGAGTCTGCCTGAGCCCTGAGTTGCCTCATATTCATAAGGGATGAGGAAAGTTCTCATCTTTGTCCCTGTTTCCGGAGTTGGGCTAGCTGGGCACCTGCTTTGGGCTCTCTCATGGGGTTTAAGGATAGTGCAGTATGAGTCAGAGACAGTCAAAGAGAAGGCCCCAAGAGAGAGGTCCCCTCTTCCTGAAAAAATAAAAGGAGAGCAGCACGGTTTTGCAGGAATGATCAATGATGAATCACACATTTGTCACCACTTTCCAATCCCAACCTAGTTTACACCACTCTCTCCTCTAACTTCCACAGCCAAGTGCCTCCTAACAGTCCCCGTTTCCTCTCTGGTCTCCCTACAATCAGCTCCTCACCGAATAGCCAGAGTACCACCTGCTGAAACCACACGTCAGACTGCGATTCTATCCTTTAAACATTCTTGATTTTCCATTAGATTCAGAATAAAACTCCAACTCCTTACATTAGTTTGCAAAGCCCAATGTACTCTGGCCCCTGTCTCTCTTTCTCCAACCTCAACTCCTACCACTTTTCCCCTCGCTCATTCTGCCTTACCACTCTAGCTCTGACTGTCCTTGAACACACTACATTTATTTATTTATTTATTTATTTATTTATTTATTTATTTATTTATTATTTTTATTAATTAATTTATTTATTTATTCTTAAGGATTTTGCAGGAGCTGTTCCTTCTGCCTAAATTGCTCTTACTCCAAGTCTATGCAAAGATCTTTAAAGAGGTCTCAACTCAACTGCCATGTCCTCAGAGAGAACTTTCCTGCTATCCTATCTAAATTGGCATCTCTGCCCTGACCCAGTTACTCTATTCCCCTTACCTGCTTATATTTTTATATATAGCATGTATTTTCCTGACAACTTATACATATGTGTGTATGTGTGTACCACCTATGACACACACACATATTCTCTGGGTCTGACAAAATAAGTCACTATTCTAGATAAAGGGGAGAAAGCAGAGTGTCAAAAAGATGTCAGTTTGAATTTAAGTTGTTGCTGATACTGTCTTTCTTCCTCACTAGAATAGAAAGCCTGTGAGGGCAAAACTTTATCTTCCCAAGCATTGCTGTATCCCCAGTTGCTGGAACATAGTAAGGCAGTAAGTCAGAGAGTGGGTGAGTAAAAGAATAGATGAATGAGTAAGGAAGAAAAGAGACTGAGGCTCAATTTCCAGCTCTTCCACTTTCAGGCTGTGTTACCTCTAACAAGTTGTCTAACTTTCCTGGACCCTAATTTTGTTCATCTCTAAAATGAGCGTGTTTACCACCTGCTCCAGTAGTTGTCATGAGGAATAATTGAGGTAAATAATTTAGGTAAATCCGCTAGATAGGAGACTAGAACTTAATAGATATTTAACAAATGTTCTTTTGCCCTCAGTGATTCCTCTACCTTTCCAGAGATACCAAAAGCAGTGTAGAGTGAGGCTTTACAAGTCATCAAAGAAGCTACCAGTTATGTGCCAGGTATTCATGAGTCCACCGAAGCATTGAAGTTTACTGTTTTTTCAGTTAGAGCTTTCTGTCTCTGTAGGATCCTTAAAAATGCAAATGTTCCTGGAAGAGAATATTCATAATGTTATCTTTTCCTTCATAAAAATAATTTTTCAATGACTTCCCTATAAAAGTACAGAAACTAGCAATGCCAAAGATCAGCTTCACAGATGTCTAGAGACTTTGCTTAATCTGAAATCATGGCCTGAATAAAATCAGAGTCACAGCTAAATTGTCAGGGCTGAACCAACTGGTTGTTGAAAAGGAATGACTAAGGAAATTTGTCTTAAGCATGGACACCAGTCAAGGTTGGCAGATTTGTTGCTACCAGATCAATAGATATCAATGGTGAGAAATTCCTTACTGGCTGAGCCAGAAACAAACTGAATTGTCTCATTGGCAAGGGGAATGATCATATTCTATTAAGCTTGTGTTGTATCATTTGAAAAAGATCTTCAGATTCCTTTAAATTTAGCTAAGTTCCACTATGATTTGACCTGTTACTTATACCTTTCATTCTTCTTTTGCTCCTAAAGATAGAAGAGAGAAACTGGCTACAAATAGCTACTCTCTTCTTTCCATCATCCCTTTCACAAAGAAAGCACTGAGACAAGCTCATCTAAACTGCTCACCAACCTGCTGGAGTCTGAGTCTCTGCTGTTGGTATCCTCTCATTTCACAGGTCTTTAGTGACCCTGAAATACCTCACCAACCCTGTCTGTTCTGGCCCCACAGAGTCTGTAGCTTAAACATGCCAGGGCTTCCTGGATCACAGACAATTTAAAATCAGGAAAAAGTCCCTGGAAGCCTGTTAGCTTGTGGATCTGTAACACTGAAGAATTTCAAAGCCTTTCCTTTTATTCACTTAATCTTCCTCAATGATATGTTTCCCTTCCTCATCCCCATCTGCCACTCCCAACCCAGATAAGCTTTTCAAGTTGAAAGCCCTTTTGAGAATAAATAAAAGTATATCCTTTTATAAAATGTATTCTCTTCTGGTTGCCAACATATGTTTTAATAGTCTATTATCCCCAAGTGTGTGTAATCATGGATAGATTTTTTACTAATCAACCTGGTTTGGCTGAGATATTGTAGATTTTATTCCCTTACACATTCCCTGAGGCAGTTTTGAGCCCACATTCCTAAAACGAATGGCTCTTGATTCAATAAACACACATAAATAAGGCTGATCTTTAGATAAACATAAACTATTATTTTTAGAGAGTGTAACGCTCATTTTTCACACACCCATACCTGAAGTCCAGCCAAAACTGTCTTCTTTCTTGCCGAAATCGTGCTGCTAATATTTATTAAAGAAAGAATTCTAAATCAGGGAGGGAGGAATGACCTAAAATCTCATCAGTGTCCTAAATTCTGCAGTAATTTTAGAACCATAATTTTAGAATATGAGATCGCATTGAGGAGCTAATAATACAACTAAAACTTGTTGCTATATTTCCTAAGCCTAGATCAAGGGTTTCATAAGCAAAGAACATCAGAGCTCTAAAAGAACTAATTATTACTCTGCCATTTGCAGGACAACCCAGATTAATCATTTGTTTTGGGGGGCCACCTTGTCTTCTCTATATCTTAAAGGTAGAAGAAGTGGGAATGAATAGCAAAGTCTTGTTTAATATCAGCTTACTTCAATGGTTTAACATAAAGGGGTCTGTTTTAATTCACGTAAAATGTTTGAGTCATTCTACACTAAACAGTTAGGTTTATATCCCTAGTTTTCTATTTTTTAAACACGCTTGATGGGGAAGAAAGGCATTTGTATCAATGACACCTAGGAGCTCTAATGGTCAAGATATTCCTCATCTCTGGTGGATTTGCATGTCTTATATACCAAGGCTATTCATAGCGATAATTCTCTCTTATTTGAGTCCTAGAGTTGAAACAGAAATTTACCAGACCCAGGAGTCCTCAAATGGCCACAAACCTTAAATATATCATAGAATCTTCTCTGGAAAATATCCTTACCTGCTTATAAGGAGATGTCCGAGTGTCAGGACCAAAGGGTTGATCTTGCTGTTCTGGTTTGGTGTGTAGAAAAAATGGGGCTGCCAAACCCATTTCTCCCTATTTTTCTGTCCCAAACACTTAAATGAAAAGAAATTCTGTGTATGTGTCTGTGTGTGTTCCTACATTATTTGTTTAGAGCAGCATTTTCCATCTAGTCTCATATGATTGATGCTTGGTTTATGTGGCTAGAAGGGTTGCAACCATTGTGCTTTTTTCATGGTTTATATCAGCATGTTCAAGGCTCTGAGAAGTTCTGCAACGAAAGCCTTGTTTGTTTGAAAATTTACAAGTATATATATCTGACCTGTGCCTTAACATTTTAGAAAGATCTCCTTTGCTATTTAAACTTTGCTGCTGCTGCTGAAGACGGAGGGGGGCGGGGGACGAGAGGAGGGGACATGAGATAGCACCTGGGGTCATCGTTTATTTAAAGGTCTTCTAGGGAACTCTTGTGATGCCTCAGGTATAACCATACTCCATCCGTTGTTTTCTCCAGTTTCAATTAATATTTTTAAATTAATGAGTGCTTACTAGAGGCCAAGCACTTTGCTAAGATCTCAGGGTAAAAAGTTAACTTCATTTTTACTTTCAAAACAATAGCTAAGTCTGAATGCTCACTTGTCCCATAAGGACCCTTACTTAGAATGATGAAGTTATCCTTGTTTGTTTCTGGAAACCTTTGTTCCCCTCCCCCCCCCATTAAGTGTTTTGCTATCTCCCAAGACTTTGCCCTATAATGTCACTTGAAAAATAATTCATATTGATGTACATAATGACTAACCCTCTTTCTTTCTCTTTGCCTTTACCTACAATTTGTCTTCCCCAATAGACTAAGAATGTACCATTATTGAAGATACACAATGATATATGTAAGTATTGCCTTTTAAGATATAATACTTTTTAAAGAGGATGGGGAACGATAATGTTTAGCTCAAGATATGAAGCCTCCAGCAATGACGGCTCAGGCTAGCAGACATCTTAACTACCTAACGTCTTATATTTCTTTTGATTACAGAAGCAGAAATATGCTAGCAGCAATACAAAGTCAGAATAATGATAAGAGTACAGGTATGTCCTGGACCAGGACAGAAAGTGTTCAGTGGCATTTTAATTGGAAACCAGGATGATCAAAGACAGTTCTTATTCTTCATGCCTCTCTTTCTCTTTCAGGGACTACAGAAGTTCTAACTTCTGGTCCTTTCTCTGAGTTTGGTCCATCTCCCTTTCTCAGCCAGCTTTTTCTCCTAATTAACCTTGCACATGGCTCAGTATGCTCAGCAGTCCCAACTCTGTATCATAGTTTCAGCCCTCTACCTATCCCCATTGAGCATCATTCTTAGTTCCTTAGTTCAAATATGAGGAAGAGAAATGGAGAGAGAGGATGTGAGTCAAAGTCAGTTCAGCTTTTTAAACTAAACCATAAAATTTGCACAGGCAGGTACTGGGTAAGGCATTTACTCTGAGCTCAATTATTTGGGCCCAGAAAGTGCCTAAATCTCAGGGTACATAAGACTGTCGATATGGGATCTGGATAAGGCAGAATGTTCAAAAAGACTGTGAATAAAGGCAGTGATGAAACATTTTTAGTGTACCCACCTTATGTATTCTTACCACGAAATATCTGTAAGTTATAGTATGATCAACCCTTTCTCTCTTCCTTCTTTCTAATTGTTACAGATTTTCTTAGCCCAACTTCCTTCCATTTTTGGCTTGCCTCCCAGATCATGTTTATTCTCTTTTACTTTAAGGCCTCAACCTTTAGAACCTAATTAGTAATGAAACAAAATAAAATCCACATGGATCATCTCATGACTATGACTGCCCACTTCTATAGCAATCATGTTAAGAGGGTTCTCAGATAATCTCCATCTGCCGTGGCACACCGTGACCTTAACAGTAAGTACCATAGACACAAGTGGGCAAAGAGGATGGGCTATTCATAAACACCCTTCACAACAGATCCAGAGAGGAGCCAGAGGGCCAACACACAGCCCTCTTTTCAACTAATAAGATGGAACTGGCCCTGACTCATAAAAATATAATTTGGTTTCTTCTCTACACCTACCTCATCTCTTTAAAATCCCTATCTCCCTTTATCTTTCTCTCCCTCTCTCTCCTCACAGTATATTAGCCCTAACCTCAGCTATTGACAAAGAAACAAATCATTTTACTACTGATGGCAATTTGTCGACTTGCACACCATAGAGAGTATTTCAAGAAACTAGGCTATGGAAGATAGAAACTAAAATCTCCCGTTATAAAATCCCCTTATGAAACACTCCACTATTCCACAGATCCAACTATCCTATGGTTACACCATAGACCTCATATAATAGTGATGTAGTTGATGATGTGGAAAACTTGCAAAATAAACATTATGTTTTGCCCTTCAGAAATAATATTTGAAACATGGTAAACAAGAGTAGATGAAGTACTGAACTAAGGCTGCTGGCTGTATTATTGGGTCTGCCACTGACTGGTCTTATGACTTTGGACAAATTGCTTGACCCTGCTGGGACTCAGTTTTCTCAAAAGTCAAGTGCTGAGTTATGTGCTTAAGCAAACACTCTTGGTTGCCAGAAGTCATTCTCTCTCTTCCTTCCTTGCTTGCAGAGTTTATTTTCCAGCATAGATGTGAAAATAACTGTTATCACTTCTCTAGCCCCCTATGTAGCTAGGACCTGCCAGTCTTGGCCAATGGAAACTGCCTGGATTCTTCAGGGAAATGTTTTCATCACTGATGAAAGTAAATTTTCCTCCTATACACCTTTGGAGTGGTGGTAGCTATCATCCAACTTTGATATGGGAGCTACGAAGATTATATAGAATCTGATCCAGAGCCCTGGCATTTTGAGCTGATAAATTGTCAGCCCTAGAAGTCATTAAACAATTTCTCATTCCATAATTCATTTTTATTTGAGTATTCCATCACTAATGGCCAAAATGTCCTTATTGAATAGATGTTATTATCTATCTCTAAGGTTCCTCCCAGCTTTAAGAATATATGATCCAATAAGAAGGGGAAAAGAGAGAGAAGAGATGAAAGTTTTCCCCTTGATAAACGAATTGCAAATATTGATTTGAAGGATCAATAATCAAGAGACTTCAGAAAAGAGGTACTCTTGGTCGAGACCGGTTTGGCTCAGTAGATAGAGCGTCAGCTGTGGACTGAAAGGTCCCAGGTTCAATTCCGGTCGGGGGCATGTACCTAGGTTTCAGGCACAACTCCAGTAGTGGGTGTGCAGGAGGCGGTTGATCGATGTCTCTCTCTCATCGATGTTTCTGACTTTCTATTCCTCTCCCTTCCTCTCTGTAAAAAATAAATAAAAATATATTTTAAAAAAGAACAAAAGAGGTACTCCAATAGGTCTGACATAATTAGTAAGAGTAGAGAGCTTCTGATACAATGTGATATGACTTGGAAAGCAAAGAGATGAACCTACTCCAACCATCTCCATTGCCTTTATGCCTGATTAGGAAAAGGAGTGTCTATTATACAAACTCTCTTTGACTGCCCATCATTTGAGCACCCTTCTTATTTTAGGAATCTGCTTTCCACTATAGCTGTCAAAGGAAGATTTTCCCTCTTCCTAGTCCTGCCAGACAGAGTAAGGGAAGATGCTAAAGCCGAGCAATTGAATGCTCTTACCCATGATTTTAAATCTTGGGGAATGGAGATGAGGGATGCTAAAGTAATGCTAAAGTTATTGGTGGCAGAATCCTTGGCCTTGACAGGGCAGTAAAAACATTATCAATGGTGGTCCCATTTAGACTGTTTCCATGGTGTGAATTTGCATAATAATTCCTGACACCCAGTCAGTCTCCCTTGGTGCTGCCTATATTTTGAGCCTGGTTCTCCCACCTTCCAAAAACTTCTGGGAGTGATGCCCAAGATATTTCAAATAAATTGTTTTCTGGTTTTGGTAAATTACAGCCCGTTTTTGTTTGTCACACCCACAAAACCTGACTGATAGAGTTAAAGTCATTAATGTGAAGAAATGTGTTCTCAAAAGTCTACATTTCATACAAAAATTGTGAAAATAAAATTTGGAAGACTAGCTGAAGCTTTGGAAGAACAGTTAGAGCTTTATGATACCCTATGGCCCCACCCAGGACAAGAGTATCAGTCTCGGGAGGTACTGAGGGAAGCTAGTCTGTCCTCCCAGGAGCAACCCCAAACATCTCTGGGGTTCCTCTCCCTGCAAACAGCTTCCCCCAAAGACTTTTGAGCAAGTGGCCATTCGGGGCATCAGCAAACACTCTCATTCCTCACTTCCGTCTTTCAAAGAGAGCTTTGGTTGTCCCTCAGAAGTGTTTCTGACGTCTAATTGGACAAGTGGGTATTTGAGAAGCCTGGAGTAGAATATGATTTTTATTAAAAGTAATACCTGAAAATTGGCTAGAAAGAAAGAGGCCTACCCATTTTCCATTTATGGTGGAGTTGTTTTCCTAACCTCCAAAGACCAGACTTCCTCGTGCAGTTATAAAAACAAGCAACAAAATTAAAATAAATAAAATGAAAGGAAAACACAAATGAGAGTAACATCAAAACAAAGATAATGTGCTCATTATAAGTCAATACTGTTGGTTAAAAAACATACACAATGAACAAAATAAGAGGAAAAAGCATTGTTAAAAAGAAAACAGGAATCAGGACAAATTATAAGATGGCAAAAGAAAAATACAAGATTTACATAGATGAGAGATGAAAAGAAATCAAATGATCATATTGATCTGAATGGTGAAAATAAAGAGAAAGTAACAGATAAAAATAAAAAAGATAGTAGGAATCCCAAAGGAAACATTATTTTGAAAAACTAATTCAAAATAAGAAAGTCTAACAATTGTTGCAAAGTTCTACCTAGTGTGCTATAAGTATGTGTGTGTATTAGTGTGTATGTGCTTTAAATAAAACTCAATATTCAGCTAAGATAAGGAAAAAATAAACAACTGACACAGGCAGCAAAAATCAAACCAGTCTTGAGCAGAGGACCAGGGGACAGAGAGCAAAGCAAAGACCATCTATAACTCCCCAGGATAATTATCTTTTTCAATCTTATCCAATTAAGATGATACACTGGCTCAGAAAGCACAGACTCAGCAATCTGGCAAGGGTATAACTGTCTTCATGTTTGCTTTTGTTGCCTTTGGAAACCACTCTCCATATGTCGCTAAGAAGCCAGTCACTTCCGTATTAATTATCTTATTTAATTCCCTCAACAACTCTGGTGAGGTTCAGTGATTCTCAAATAATCATCCATATACTGTGAGTTAGTTTCCTGTGGCTTCTGTAATAAATTTTAACAAACTTAGTGGCTTAAAATAATACCAAGTCATGCTTAAAGGCTTGGAGACCTGACCCCAAAATAAGTCTTAGAGGGATAAAAATCAAGGTTTTGGGGCAGGCTGGTTCCTTCTGGTAACTCTAAGGAAGAATCCATCTCCTTTTATCTTTTCAGATTCTAGAAGCTATCCTCATTCCCTGGCTCAGGGCCCTACATCCAAATGCTTTTTCTCCCTCTGCTTCCATCAGCACAATTATTTCTTCCCTAATTTTTATTTTTTTCCTGGTTCCTTATGATTAGAAGGAGCCTTATGATTACATAATTTCCATCTAGATAATTCAAGACAATCTCCACATTTCAAGATACCTAAACTAGTCATATCTACTAAGTCGCTTTTGCCACATAAGAAACATTCACAGATTCTGGACATTAGCAGGGGGACATCTTTGGGAGTTATTATTCAGCCTAAAACAGATTGATTATGTCTGACTTTCCTGTGGAGTGGGTAGTTTAATTTTTTTTATTGATTTTTTTATAGAGAAGAAGGGAGAGGGATAGAGAGCTAGAAACATCGATGAGAGAGACATTGATCAGCTGCCTCCTGCACGCCCCCTACTGGGGATGTGCCCGCAAACAACATACACGCCCTTGATCGGAATTGAACCTGGGACCCTTGAGTCCACAGGCCAATGCTCTATCCACTGAGCCAAACTGGTTTCAGCTGGGGTGGGTAGTTTAGTTAATAGTATTATATCAACATTCATTCCCTAGTTTTATGATTCTAGTAAGATTCTGTCATCTATTCACATTAGGAGAAGCCAAATGAAGGGTATATGTGAGCTCCTTGATTTTGGCAATATTTCTGTAAGTCTAAAATTAGTGGGGGGAAAAAACAAAAACAAGACAGCTGAAACCGGTTTGGTTCAGTGGATACAGCGTTGGTCTGCAAGACTAAAATGTCCCAGGTTCAATTCTGGTGAAGGGTATGTACCTTGATTGTGGTCATATCCCCAGTAGGGAGTGTGCAAGAGGCAGCTGATGGATGTTTCTCTCTCATTGATGTTTCTAACTATCTCTCTCCCTTCCTCTTTGTAAAAATCAATAATATATATATATATATATATTTTTTTTTTTTAAAGAAAAAACAGAAGAAGAAACAAGACAGTAGTATTAAGGATGTAAACACCACCAACAAAAAGTTTTCTGGGAGATTTTACTAAAAAGTAGAGACCTAGTGCACAAATTCGTGCACAGTAGGGGTTCCTCAGCCTGGCAGGTGATAGGGGCCAATCAGGGCCATCTGGCCCAGTCCCAATTGGGAGCACACTGACCACCGGGGGCAGCTCCTGCATTGAGCATCTGCCCCCTGGTGGTCAGTGTGCATCATAGCTACTGGCCAGTCAACAGTTGCTCACGCTTTTATATATTATATATATAGAGAGGTAGAGAGAGACAGAGAGAGAGAGAGAGAGAAAGAGAGAGAGAGAGAGAGAGAGAGAGAGAGAGATTCCCAGAATTACAGAATCACATTCTCTACAGGCAGAGTGGCCCTGTTTCACAGGCCATTTTGAGAACTGCTAACTTGAGACTATGCCGGAACTATTCAAAACAGGGTCCACTATCAGCCCCATCACCTGAAGTCTTTCAGAAATGCAAATTCTCAGGCCTACTCCAGACCTACCTATTGGATCCTCTCCCAGGCATGGGGCCTAGGAATCTTGTATTTTAACAAATTCTTCAGGTGATTCTTTAACACAACATACTTTGATAAGTACTGGGTTGCACACTTTTAAACCATAGGCTGTAACTGTTATTTTCTCCAGTTACCTCCAGCTGGAGATAACTAAGGATCAGTTAAATGAGAAACTCAAAGTCAGATAGCTACTAGTGCCAAAACTGGAACAAAATTGCAGTTTCTGTTGAAATATTCACCAAATTGGCATTTAATGCTATTTCACCTTTTAAATTGATGACACTAAAGTCTTTCCAAAAATGAAAATATACTATTCCACATGGATCAATCATTAAAATGAGCAAACTACATTTATTTAACCTGAATGAAGTAGCCTATTACTATCAGAGGCTGGTAGGAATGAAAGAAAAGCCAGCTTGATGGTCAAGGGAAATCTGATATAGTTCTTGGATACACTGACCCACCATATATTTCAGTTCCAATCCAAATAGTCCTCCCTTGAATTTTCTTATCCCTGAAAGCAAATTCTTTTCAGAAATAACTTCCCAATAACGAGACCCAGAAAATATGATTATCTCGCTTAGGGAAGTAATAGCCAAGGAGGTAGTGTCACATGTGTGGTGGAAGGAAGAACCCGTTTCCAATCTGAACCCACCATCTGCTCCCTGGGGCCCAGGACATTCAAAGACTTAGAGAACAAAGGACAATTGGTAACGCAACTCAAAGGGAAGGAAGAATGTGCCACGCAAAAAGCCCTCTAAGAGGCTGACATCAGGCAGCATCTGACTGTCATGTCGATGTCACACCTGAAGGATATGAACATCTTCCTCAGTACCCCTTCCACCATGGTCCACACTGGGTGGAAGAAATGGAACTGCATGATTGACATCCACACCAGAAAAGAGGCAGGGCCTAAAGAGAGTACAACAGGTAGAAATTTAAAAGCATCCTCAAGCCCTGCCCACTAGGCTCAGAGGTTGAACATCAACCTATGAACCATGTGGTCATGGTTTGATTCCCAGTCAAAACACATGTGCAGGTTGCAAGCTGGATCCCAATGTGGGGCATGCAGGAGGGAGCTAATCAATGATTCTCTCTCAGCATTGATATTTCTATATCTCTTTCCCTCTCCCTTTCTTTTTGAAATCAATAAAAATATATTTAAAAATAAAATACAATCACCCGCAGAAAAAAAGGAATTCTCCCCCAGTGACCTTTGGAAGAGTAGTTAAGAGAGGGCTCGTTGAGTGTTAGCTGTGAGGTCCTTCACCTGCTGGGGAGGACTGTGGAGGAGAGCACAGCAGAGCCACTTACACATTCTACCCCACCTGCGGATTCCATGTAAGTTATAAAATACAAACCCAACCTGGCTATGATTTTCTGGACTCAAATGTGCATGCCCAGCTGTGAGTAAGGATGTGTAATACTGAGCTGAACCCTCTTCCTAGCCACAGGCAAGGACAGAACTCTGAGTGAACATGGGAGTGGGACTGAGCAAGGTTTGGTGGGAGAAAAAATATAATTTCACCTAAGCCTGAGGGGGCTCGTGGAATAAGCCCAAACCCACCATGTGGTCTCAGGGCCAGGCCATCTTCTTTCTCCAGATACCGGAAGTTGGCTCTGTATATTGTGTGTGAAGCTGGCCTACCTCTGGCTCCAAGCCAGTGGTTCTCAACCTTCTTAATGCCGCGAACCTTTAAGACAGCTCCTCATGTGGTGGTGAAATTTAAGATCGCAATCCCTTTTCTTTTGAAATGCTTTGTAATAATTTATTTGCTGTTTCCATTCAAAACAATTCCATACATTACACATCTAGACCATTTAAAACAGTGGTTCTCAACCTTCCTAATGCCACAACCCTTTAAGACAGCTCCTCATGTGGTGGTGACCCCCAACCATAAAATTATTTCCGTTGCTACTTCATAACTGTAATTTTGCTACTGTTATGAACTGTAATGTAAAAATCTGATATGCAGGATGTATTTTCATTGTTACAAATTGAACATAATTAAAGCATAGTGATTAATCACAAAAACAATATGTAATTATATATTGTGAAATATTTATTTCTAATTACAAATAAATGAAATTTTTTGTCTTGAATCATGGTGTAGCATGGGTAACAGTCTTCATATGACAACAGTAAACTACATTGCTACATTTTGCTACACCGAGGAGCGGTGTGTTGGTTCCTAAGACCATGGGAAATAGGTGATTTCCAATAGTCTTAGGCGACCCCTGTGAAAGGGTCATTCGACCCCCAAAGGGGTCAAGACCCACAGGTTGAGAACCGCTGCTCCAAGCACTTCCAAATGCTAGGGACTCTTTAAGGCTTGCTTATTTCAGATGCCTATTTTCCCAGCCCATGAAACTTCTGGCTACAGAGAAAGCCAATTGATTTTTGAAGGGACAAAGGTGAGGGAAGTAAATCCGAGAAATGATTCTGGGTCCTTGTTGACTCTGGTTCAGCAACTTCCATCATAACCACCTACATAGCCTGATTGGAATTAATTTCAAAGTGCTTTGTAAAGCACTCAAGTACTTAGCAGCTCTTGCTGAGGAATGGAGGCTAAAAGCCTCCAAGCAGATTGCTAGGAAGGGAGAGGCATGCTCTGGCTGCTATCTGAGCTGGCCTGCCCTGCTGGCTGCCTTCCAGACTCACTGCTTAGATCAGGACCTAAATTTGTCGGTGACCTGTTTTTGAATCGCTGGTAGAAGCAGTTAATGTAAGCCCAGTGCTCTTAAGATTTTTAGTGTGAAACTTGCCTTTAGCCTATTGTGTTTCTCATATCTGAATTTTCTCAAAATGAGCCTGTGTTCCTACCTATTGTCAGAAGTGGGTAACTGTGGGCAAAAGAAGCCTGGGAGAAATCCAAGCAAAGAAGACGAAATGCAGTTCCCTGAATGAGCTCAGGCATGTGCTACTACCTGACTCCTGCCGAGGGCACATAAGCAAGGGAACATCAGAGATCGTTAAACTGGTCTGATTTCATTCAGCGCTTTGTAAGCCATAGCTCTGCACTGATATTGAGAACAAATCTCCCCTGCACCTCCACCCTCTGATTGAGACACTCTTTGGTAGGTGTTCAATGCCCACAATTCTAGAACATGGTATACAAAAATGCACAGTACCTGGCCCCAAAAATGCAGTCTAGAGGAGGAAAGACAGTAAACATATTTACAAGCCAGTGTGATAAGTGCCATGATAGAGCTAAACCCTTGTGCTGTAGAAGCAAAGAAGATGGGCAGCCAATCCAGAATAAGAGCTGGGAGGAAGGTCAGGGGTGGAAAGGTACTTGCAAAGAGTGGAGAGGAGAGAAGAAGCGGGGAGAGGAAGGGAGGGAAGGAGAGAAAAGGAGAGAAGTCCTAAACTACTAAGACACTGATTTCCACACTCCGATGGGCAGAAGAATCATACAGAGCTTTTGATACCATGCACATTCCCAGGCCACTCCTCTTTACCTGTCCCCGCCCCCCGGCCCCCCCGCCCGCCAGAGTTTATTTGTAACTGGGACCTACGTGGGTCCCAGCAATTTGATTCTTCACAAGCATCCCCAGATGATTGTATTTCAAGTGATCTGAAACGCCATTTTGAGAAACACTTTACCCACGGCAACCCAAGATCACCCCAAAGTGGGCTATTTCTGACCTGAAGTGGGCAGCCGTGCCAAGTCATTACTGTGTCTATCTTTTCTGCCCCCTTTCAGCTGCGATCCACTCAAATCTGGCTCCTCGTGCTCCAGGTCACTCTGGTCCTCCTGCAGGGAGACATACTCTCTGGAAAGTGCATCCTGTGTGGCCCAATGTGAGGTGAGGGTCTTGAATTATCAGGACTGGGATGAAATTGCTTGAAGAACAAACACATTTGTCTTTCATTTAAGGAAAGTGAAACATCTTCAGGAAGGCAGGGATATTTGTGGAAGTGCCAGAGAACCTTACCCAGTGATCACCTTGAAGATGGCCATTTATTTAGCTTATGAGAAGATGAAACCCAGAGCTCAGGACAGGCTTACGCTTTGGACTGCTCACTCTCTCTACACTTCCTGTCTCTTATTGGTACATGCGATGCACAATGAATGAGTCTTCATTTTTTTGTCGCCCAATGAGTTGTATGCTTTACTCCTTATTTTCAGAAGGTCTAAGAATAACTTCGGATAATGCCCCAGGCTTTCTCACCAAATCCAGGATCCTTGAGAAGCATTAAAATACCTACCCTGAGGGATTAAGAAGGACAGAGGAGCTTTAAAGAGATGATGGAGACAGGAGTCTTTTGTAAGACAGTTTACATCTATCACCAAAAACCAGAGGAAAAACAGCTTGGAACACACAACTAACTGGGCACTACTTTTCCAAATGTATTAAACCCTTTTCTTTAGAACCTCCAGTGACCCTTTTCTTTATTGCTTCCCTCCAATCCCTGACCCTAATGTGTCCATCTTCCCAATCTCTTCCACTTCCATCTTTTCCCTTCTGCTCTTGCTTGCATATCACTGCCCAGATCCTCCTTCTAGCTCTCCTGGTGGTCCAAAGTAACTGGCTCAGAACTAGCCTACCGACTCCAACCCATCCCACAGTTAGTGTCCGCAAAACATGGCTCTGTCAGGTGACTTCTCTGCTCAGTGGCTCCCCAACACCTGCATGAAAAAAACTTCTTCAACATTGCAACAGCCAAACAGACCCCTCTGCTGTTTTATTTCCAGGCCTGACTCAAATATTCTTCTCTTTAGGGGGTAGGTGATGCTGCATTTGACATTATTTTCAAACATGTTACAAGTGCACAAACAGGACAAAAAAATATGAGGATATATCTCTGTGTGTATATACTCCTCCCTTGTATAAATAAATAATAGCATATTATACCACTTGCACTGGGCTTTTGTCATCTACTAATATCTTCAAGGTTGATATTTAATAATATCTTCAAGGTATGTCAGCTCTATAGATAAATCCCCCTCATCCAGTGGGTTCTCAAAACCTTTTTTAATGCTGTGACCTTTTAATACAGTTCCTCATGTTGTGGTGACCCCCAATCATAAAATTATTTTCATTGCTGCTTCATCACTGTAATTTTGCTACTGTTATGAATCATAATGTAAATATCTGTTTTCCGATGGTCTTAGGCAACCTTGCTAGCAGTTTTCAACCTGTGGGTCGCGACCCACAAGTTGAGAACCACTGCTGTAGAGCCTAAGACCATCAGAAAACACAGATATTTATATTGTGATTCATTACAGTAGCAAAATTACAGTGATGAAGCAGCAATGAAAATAATTTTATGATTGGGGGTCACCACAACATGAGGAACTGTATTAAAAGGTCACAGCATTAAAAAAGGTTGAGAACCACTACAGCCTCATCCTTTTTAGCAGCTGCATAATATTCCATTATAAAATATGTCAATTATTTAACGAGTACTCTATTAATGAATTATTTGATTAGCTCAGACTTTTGTTACCAAAAATGCTGCTAGATTATACACTCTAGCTCTAGTCAGAGACAGATTCACAATGACACTCATGAAGCTGAAAGTGTCCCTCATTTGCATGAGTCCTTTGGTATATTGTTTCTCACAAAAAGGAACCAAAAGATTACACATGTTTCAAGAGCCTCAGAACTTGGATCATCACATGGAGGTAGGATATATTTTCTATGACAGCAGAATCAGAGTGCATATGCATTTTATATTTCCAATATGGTGCCTGAATTCCAAAATCAAGTTTGTAATCCATGCTGATGAAAACTCTTCCCACTCCATTCTCATGGGCTTCTATGGACACACCTGGTGAGATCTATCCCTTTGTTACTTGCTTTCTTCAGGTTGTTGTGTTACCTTCTTTTTGGGGGCTGCAAGCCCCTTGGAGTCAGAACTTAAAAGTCTTCCAGCTCTGTTCTTGCCAGCACCTAGCATATGGCCTCCACACAGAAGACACTCAAAAAATGTGTTGAGCCAAGACCTGTTTGGCTCAGTGGATAGAGCGTCAGCCTGTGGACTGAAAGGTCCCAGGTTCGATTCCAGTCGGGGGCATGTACCTTGCTTGCGGGCACATCCCCAGTGTGGGGCGTGCAGAAGGCGGCTGATCGATGTCTCTCTCTCATCGATGTTTCTGACTTTCTATCCCTCTCCCTTCCTCTCTGTAAAAAATCAATAAAATATATTAAAAAAAAATTTGTTGAACCTGCCTGAAGCCTTTTTTGGATGTGATGTATGTATATCACAGTCAATTAAATACTTACTGAATAAGTAATAAAATGCGTCTGCATCACCTTAAATACAATTTGATTTTTTATTCCATTCATAAGATACAAGCTCTGCCAACTTTGCAGATTTAATTTATATGTTCTCCTTTCCATCATTAAAGTCGTGTGAAAATAATATACAGAGGTATCTAAGGCCAAAGGCCTACAAATACTACCTTATATGTTCTCTTCCCTCTCTTCAATATTAATATGAAGCCACTGATACCACAGTCTAAGTAAAACCTTCAAACAAGTTAACTCTCAAATTTGAAAAAAAAATCAGAAGTTTGTTAAAGCCAAAACACATGCCAGATACTGCTTTCTCATTATTTTCAGTAAGGTCCTACTGCTTTGCCATAGAGACAAATAGGGCTTGGTACACATAGTTTGGTACTAGAAGTTTTCTATTTCTTCACAGTGCTTCACAAAGAGTCCCAAGGCATTCAAGTTATGCTGACCAGAGAACATGCAGGCATCAAATTGGATGGGGTCTGTAATTTCTCATTTTCAGCAATATAAAGTTTGGCAATGTTGGAATCAGTGCTGAAGGCATCGTTTTTGTTTTTTTCTTGATCCAATGAAAACTTATAACAGAGGATCCCAGAACTCCATTTAAACATTACCATACATTAATCCTAGCCTCTTTGACTGTCATTAGATATTCACTTGATGCCAGCTCAGCTAGTTCCTTCATGCTTCCTAAAATCTGGTTTTCTTCTTTCACTAACCTCAAAAGCTCTCCAACTTTGATACACATCTTAATCACCTGAGAAGTTTATGCAAAGCACAGCTCCTTAATACCATCTCTACAGTGTCTGACTCAATCACATCTCTAGGCCTCACTCCTCAAAGGTTAGTCCCTGCAACATAGCCTTGACATGACCTGTGTTTCATTTCCACATGTGCTATGCTCACATATCCTCACCCCACTTTCTCCGACATAAAGAAACCATTTATGCCAAATAGAAATGGTCAAGTACAAGAATATTTTGACAAGGATTCTGAAATACCATACATGTTTGTTCCAAGAAAGTTCTTCACAACTATGCCCATATTTAAATATGACAACTGCAAATATATTCCTCTTGGTGCAAATACATCACAGAAAATTTGATTCTTATTGAATCTGGTAATGGGAAAAGATTTGTGTTTCAACAATAGTACTAAGCTCTAAAAGTGCATCTTGCATAGGGGAAAAAGTTCTTTGACACTATTAGTTTAAAACAAAGAGAAAAAAAGCTTTGTAGTGAATACTGTGTGGTTGCCTTTCAACATTTGTCCCACCTTTTCCAATAATGTACCACAGCCCATGTGGTTTTTCAATTTGACCCTAGTTAATTTTAATCATGAGAATGTACATGGCTTAGGAAACCAGACTTGATCAAGCAGCGCATAGCATTTTTCTGCAAACAGAGGTTAATTGAAGAATGGGCTCTTTAAGATATGTCCCTTTCTCTGGATGCTGCTGTAAGAACATGAGGCCTGAGCCCACCTAAGCATGAGGCTGACATATTAAATCAAGAGTATTAAAAAATGAAGCCCGAATCTCTAGACCAAACCTAAAGCCTGTGCTACCTGAGGACACCCAGTTGCCATATTTTATGAAATTTAACATGCTGTCCATTGTGACATATGGCATTTTTTAGGCACCCCTCAGCATAAAAAAATACAGTCCCTACGACATAATGCTTTCTTATCAATTAGCCTTTGTTCAAAAAATTTCTAATTAAAATAGCACTTTTAGACTTATTTAGGCAATGAGTTTTATTATATCTCCTCCTTATACATCATAATAAAGGATGCATGGGAAACAAATTTAAGTTCATCTCAAGACTTCTTCACACTCTGCCTGGTTCAGTCACACTCAGTAAAGCAGACAGGTCCAGGTTTTTCCATACACTCTCCTTCGCTGGGCCAAAAAGACCACCAATGATGAATTTTTTAAAAGAATGGTCAAGAATTGTCTTCAGGATTTCCTTCCACCATGATGGCAACCATTCTTCAAATATTGATGTGCAAGTGGAGGCAATGACAATATCATACCCACAGTCTGGCCAATCGTGATTATAAGATACAGTGGCAATTAAAACATGGAAGATGTACAGCCTAAAATCATTAAGATATAGTATTTGTGCCAATTAATGTCCTTGCTGCTGCAGTGGATCCTGCCAGCTCGGCAACATGTCCCCTCAGAGGCTACCCTGCCTCCTGCTATGACTGACTGCTAATTGCATCGTTAGAATCAGGTCAAACAACTGAAGAGGTGCAGCCAAGTCAAGAAGGTCTGAGTTGAAGGATTCGTGAAGCAACGGAGATTTATTGTAAGAATGGTGAAGCGTTGGTGAAACTTTATACAGTGCTAGAAAGCAGTTCTTAAAGGGCTGGAGACTGGCTGGCAGTAGATATTACAGCCTCATTATAATTCATTGTCCAACACATCCAACCTGACCCACTGATGTTTGACATTGTCTATCATGATACAAAAGGGAGCTCAGTATCATTGGTTCAGAAAAAGGCAAAGTTCTAAGAAAGTTCAATAAGTAATGCTTTCTGCTCAGGGTCATTAGAAAGGATGGGCACGTGTCTTGCAGAGAATATGAGGCCTGGCAGTTGAACAGAGCCTGTGAGCTATCTTTATAAATTAGAACAACTGAAGAATAAATACAGTCAAGTCAATAATACTTTTGCCAGAAAAATAGAGCCTCATCTTGACACTAAAAATTCTCCAAAATCTGTCATGCACAGTTAATGAGTTCTCAGCTTGAGTCTTTGTATTTCCACGTTAGTCCTCCTTTGAAATAAAACACTTTAAAAACCCTCAAATATATTTTGATCTCTAGAAAAGAATGAGAACAACAACAACAATAATGAAAAGAAAATAATACCTATCATGTATTGAGATTTTGTATGTGATAGGCACACTATTTTATACTTAATATACATTGTCCCATTTCATCTTCACTTTTAATATCACCATTTTTAGAAGCTTGGAAATGCTAGGGAACTTGACAGAGGGTCTCTAGCTGGGAAATGCCAAAGCCATGAGTTAAACCTAGTCTTTCGATTGCTCTCCTAAGCCTGTTTTCTTTCCATTATTACCTCACTGCCCCTCCTCACTAATTTGTAAGGTGACAAAATAAAGCCAGGAGTCCATGCTGAGAATTTCCATGCAGATCAGAATGGTCCTTCATTCAATTTTCACCAGTATATTGGATTAACTATGTTGATTTAAATATATAGCGTATTCAAATTTGGGAATTATTCTTGTAAACTGGGATATGTGAGAAATGGATGGAAGATGTATAATTTAACCATTGAGTAAAGGATTGGAATTTTTAAATATTTTCTTCAAATTTATACTGATATTTTCATTTAATTTTCAATAATACATAATATCTGATTGCATCTATGTTTGGATAAAGAAAAAGAATCAGAGAATAGTAATACTGGTATCTATGTATAGGTACATAGATATAACCTTATAATTGACTTTTGAGGACCTTTAACATATTTCTGAACACTTATTAAGCACCTACTATATTTCAGTCACACATCTAAGTATTAAGGACCCAGTAGTAAGTAATCAAACAAAATAAGACACATATCCTGTCCCCATAAAATTTATAACTTTGTGAGGAAAACTACATAAAATTTAAAAGTCATACAAATATATATGTAAACTTACAACAGAAAGTTTGCTTGGATAGAACAACTTAATTGAAAGAGTTCCCAACAGCCAAAGCTCAAACAAGTTGAGAAAAAAAAGAGTCATATTGTAGTATAACCCAATGTATAAAATAAATATCCACTAATTCTTACTGATTTAAATAAATGATTAAATAATAACTAATTAAATAGGGAAGAAGAGACAACTCTCTCATGTAGAATTCCAAATTAATTATGTAGATACTACACCCTAAAGAAAGAGGACCATAAATTCCACTCCTTCAGTGTATGCTGTACATAGTAAGTTCCTTCCAAAGAGTTCAGCATGATAAGGAGAAAATAAAGAGTAACTTCACAGTAGAGAAATTTTATAAACACTACTTCAGCCAGAGGATCAAGGTCAACATCAACAGTCATAAATCATATTGACAGTATGCACCCTTGATGTGATGTGATTAAAACAGCACTTTACCACTGTCATCTTAGAAAAATCCACAACCCCAATCTAATATCATGAGAAAAACACAAGATAAGTCTCAATTCAGGGAGCTTCTACAAAGTATTTGATTAGTACTCACAATTATCAAGGTCATCAAAACAAACAGTTTGAAAAACGATCACAGCCAAAAAGAACATAATGATCAAATATAATATGTTATCCTGGATAAGATCCTGTGATAGAGAGAGACTATTAAATAAAATTCAAGGAAATTTGAATGAAGTAAGTAATTTAGTTGGAAATAATGTACCCATTTGGGTTCATTAATTGCAATCAATGTACCATACTTAAGTCTAGAGAAGTGGTTCTTAACCTTTCTAATGCCGTGACCCTTTAATACAGTTCTTCATACTGTGGTGACCTCCAACCATAAAATAATTTTCGTTGCTACTTCATAACTATAATTTTGTTACTGTTATGAATCATAACATCAATATCTGTGTTTTCTGTTGGGTTGAGAACTGCTACTGTAGGGCCTAAGACCATCAGAAATAATTTTATGGTTGGGGGTCACCATGACATGAGGAACCATATTAAAAGGTCACAGCATTAGAAAGGTTGAGAAACACTAGTCCAGAGGCCCGGTGCACAGGATTTGTGCACTGGTAGTGGGGGGTGTGGTCTGTGGAGGTCGGCCCACTATGGGAGCACTGCTCATTCTGGTCAGCCAAGTGGCTGTGGACCCATTCACTGAGCAGTGGAGTAGGCTTCAGTCCCATAACAGCCACAAACCCACTTCCCAGCCTCCAGGGTCAGCTCTGCAGCCTACAGCTGGAGGAGGCAGCAGGAAGCAAGGAGGCAACAATTACATCCTGAATTCCTGCCCATTGGCCTGGGATTCACAGCAGGAGCAGCCACTCATCCTAGTCAGCTAAGCAGTGCTCCCATTGTGGTAGTGCACTGACCACCATAGGGAAGCTCCTGCATTGGGCATCTGCCCTCTGGTGGTCAGTCCGCATCATAGTGACTGGTCAACCGGTCATTCTGGTCATTCTGTCATTTGGTTGCTGAGCTTTTATTATATAGAATATTAATAATAAGGGAAACTTGGTGCTGGATACATGGAACTTATGCATTGTCTTCACAATTTTTCAATAGATTTAAAAATATTCAAAAAATAAAGTTTATTTAAAATAACACTTGTAAAAGAAATATAGAAAGTTTTTGTTCTAAACTTTGATTAGTATTCTTCTAAATCTTTTTAAATGCGCCTAAAGAGAGGCAAATGGAGTGGATAGAACAGGCAGTTGCTAGATTTGACTTAAAAAAAAATTATTGATCAATTGATTTTTATTTATTTGTTGAATTTTTTAGAAGGGGGGGGGCAGGAGAGAGAGAAACATTAGCTTGATATTTATGCACTCATTGTTGATTATTGTAGTTACCCTAACTGGGATTGAATCAATAACCTGGGTGTATCAAGATGATTCTCTAACCAACTGAGCTACCCAGCTAAGGTCTAGATTTGACTTTTTTAAAATATATTTTATTGATTTTTTTAGAGAGGAAGTGAGAGGAGTAGAGAGTTAGAAACATCAATGAAAGAGAAACATTAATCGGCTGCCTCCTGCTCACCCCCAACTGGGGATATGCCTGCAACCAAGGTACATATCCTTGACCAGAATCGAACCTAGGACCTTTCAGTCTGCAGGCCGACACTCTATCCACTAAGCCAAACCAGTTTTGGCCTAGATTTGACTTCTGACTTTGTATATATATAAATAGTTATCCTGAGGCAGGACTGGAAGAACTAAGTTTTGACTCATTAAAAGAATTGCTATCTTTCTATTCTGATAAACTGTGCCTGTTTTTTGGGGGAAAAAAAGTAACTCTCTTCTTAGACAGAAAAGTAAGTATATTACTAGACTGACTAATATGAGTTAGGCTGGCCAAGGGCCATTTGCCCTCTAGCCTGAGAAGGAAAGTAACAGGTATTAAATGTTTGTGTTCTCAGCACAGTAGTACGCCTTTTAAACAGAGAATCCACCTCACTTACTCTTCATAGCATTTTAGAAGATGAGTATAAAAACTCCATTTTCCAGATGATGAAACTAAAGTTCAGAAGTTATGTGGCAGACCTGCCAGAACTCAGATTTAATTAGGAAGCTTTTTGGCTCCCTGCTTTTTCTATCTGACCTGGAACAATAGCTTATTTTGTATGATAGCTCTAATGAGATGAAATCCTTTAGAAGGCCTGTAGCCACAGTTACATGAGAATTGTATAAAGTTCACAGAATGGTGAAAATGTCAATCTAATTCCCTGCTAATAATTTATTTTAAAAGAAAAAGAAAAACAAATCCTCTGGCATAAAGTCAGCAGTCAGATGTCTAAACGCAGAAGAACTCGGGGAAGTAGGTCTTGCTGATTTAAGTGTGTCTTTAATTGGTGTTTTGGTTGAGTGTCCCTTTTTGCAATAAACAAATCCACAATAACTGCCATTAGCCTGGAGCCTGTTTTCCAACCCAGTGAACAGAACTGGGTGAGGCTGTGGAGTCTGGCTGCTTTCTTTTCAGTGGTGCTCTGTTGTGAGAAGGTAATGGGTTAAAAGTAATTTGTGTAGACAGGCCAGACATTTCCAGAAACAAAATCCAGAAATATTTTAGTTGGCCAAAGCAAACACAACCTGGGATGCCTTTTATATCATGAGCTGCCTTCCTCTCCAATTCTCTCACCCTAGGATTCAGGCATAACAGTGCAACCCAAGCACACATTTTAATCTGTGTTTTGACACAAACTGAATATACTATAAGCCCTTATACTCCCTCCTTTATATTTCTGTCAAATAACAACATAAAAGAACCTCCATCTCCTTTATTAGTAAATCTTCTGTATACTGAACTCATCATTGGAACTTATGTTTACTTTAATAACCTATTGAACATTCATTGAATACTTAATGTGTACCAGACAATGGTCTAAGTACTTTAAATTCTATTATTGAGAGAAGGAAATTAAGCATCAAGAATTTAAATAATTAGCCCTAACTGGATTAGCTCAGTGGATAAAGCATCGGCCTGTGGACTGAAAGGCCCCAGGTTCGATTCCGGTCAAGGACATGTACCTTGGGTGTGGGCACATCCCCAGTAGGAAGTGTGTAGGAGGCAGCTGATCAATGTGTCTAACTCTCTATCCCTCTCCCTTCCTCTCTGTAAAAAATCAAGAAAATATATTTTAAAAAAGAATTTAAATAATTGGCCCAGTTGGTGTGGCTCAGTGGTTGAGTGTTGGCCTCTGAACTAGGAGGTCAGGGTTCAATTCCCCATCAGGATTCAAGCCTGGGTTGCAGGCTCCCTTCTCAGTAAGGGAAGGCATCCAATCACTGATTCTCTCTCATCATTGATGCTTCTATCCCTCTCCTTTACCCTTCCTAACTCTGAAATCAATAAAAACAGTTTTTTAAAGAATTTAAATAATTGCAACAAGATGTCACAGCTAGTGAATAGGGAAACTAGAATTTAATTAAGCAGGAATTCCAGCTTGAGATCCCAAATGCTAAGCCACTGCACCATCCTCTAGACATGACTACTGACCAATATCATCCTCGTGAAGTCCCGGACTAACCCCACAGACCAAACCTAGAACCAAGTTCAAAAATCAGAATTCAAGTTTGGGCTTACCCAAATCTTAAACTTCTCATCTAAACTGAACCTTTCACTGGCCTTGCATGAGTTGCTTTCTGGGACTCAGTTTCTTCAATTATAAAATGAGAGGGTCAGACTAAAGGCTTTTCCTACTCTCATATTCTCTTTTCTTCCTTCCTGCGTATGGGAGCTTCTGATGTGGGTCCACATGAAAGCCACTCTCAGCTTCCTGCTGGCCAAGAGCTACAGCCCCAACAGTGCACTTAACTTGCAGGAGTTTATATTACAAAAGAACCACAGTTTTACTGCTGGAAGGAAATTAATGCTTAAAAGATGCTTATGATCATCTGGGAGTGGGGGGAGAGGTGAAGGGCAACAGCCTCTTCAAAGTCTTTTTCATGGTATAACTACCATTTATATGACAGGAATGAAATTTAAAGTGCCCCTCCCCCCCCCTTCCAGCTGCCTTCTCTTTTCTTGACTTATCCCTATTCCAACATATCAAATTCTGTTTTATTGAATATCTCTTTACCAATAAATTTATTTATCAATGATAGTATATAAATTTTAAAGCAATTATATTATAAATAATACCTAAATAAATTCTTATTGTTAAAATTCAAGTGAAGTAAATACTTTTAGTTGCTCCACATTCTTTTTTAATAGCATTCTTTTATGAATTTGAATGTTTATCACATCTCTGAGGCTAATAATCCTATATAATAAAAGCCTAATATGCTAAGTGTCCAGTCATCTGGTAGTACATTCAACCAATCAAAGCATAATATGCTAATGATATGTTAAGGCCACTCAACAGCTCACTATGACATGCATTGACCACCAGGGGGCAGACACTCTGGTAGGTTAGCTTGCTGCTAGGGTCAGGCCGATCAGGACTTAATGAGACAGCTGGACATGCCCTGGAACTCTCCCAGGATCCCTCCCTGGTTGGCCAACCTCCTGCATTCTTCCCTGGCCCCAATCATGCACCAGTGAGGTCACTTGGCCTAGCCTGCACCCTCTCGCAATCTGGAACCTCTCGGGGGATGTTGGAGAGCCAGTTCCAGCCTGATCCTGCAGGCCAGGTCAAGGGACGTCACTGGTGCACAAATTCATGCACTGTGCCTCTAGTTCTTAGATATTATCTGTTCTGAATTTGTTGCTTCTATTTCGCAGAGTTGTTTTTCCTCAAAGGTTACTGACCTTGATGTCTGTTCATTCCTCAATTTTGTTTTTTTTTTGTTTGATTATTATCAAATTTCTAATGTTGGTTTTATAGTCCCCTCCCTCTGGCTACTATAAATCTGCTCTATTCAAAGTCTACTGACTTAAATGTTAATCTCATCAAAAACATATACTTTCTTAGAAATATCTAGAATAATGTGCAATAAAATATCTGGGTACCATGGCCTAACCAAGTTGACACATATAATTAAACCATCATAAAGGCCTCTAATTGGATGCAAAAAGAAACAGAGAAATGAAATTTTCTCCCTAATAATTAAGTTATTATGTAAATGACAACATATCATTCTAGAGATAAAAGCCTCATGAGTGCAGAGATGATTACAGCTGGCTCCAATAATCACAGTATCAAACATGATCCATGTATTCAATGAAAAATAGTTCTTTAGCTGAAGCCCTTGACCAACTTATTGTAGTGGAAAAGACTAGTAGCCTACTCCAACTTTGTTCTCATAGTAAAAGAATTCTGAACTTATTTGGGGAAGCCATAGAAGAATAACTCCTCTAACTAGTATATAAGTACGGCCGTGACCAAATTTTGGCCAATAAATTTTAAGCAGAAGTGCTGAGTGGGATTTAGAAGAGAATGTCCATAAACAGAAGGGCATA
>PVJN01011476.1:0-53984 GCA_004026805.1 Lasiurus borealis
GATCCCAACTGCTCACCTGCCTGCCTTCCTAATTGCCCCTAACCACTTCTGCTTGTCAGCCTGATCTCCCCCTGACCACTCCCCCTAACCTGCCAGCATGATTGATGCCTAACTGCTCCCCTGCCAGCCTGTTTTACCCTAACTACCTTCCCCTGCAAACTTGATTGCCCCCAACTGCCCTCCCTTGAAGATCTGGTCCCTCCCAAATGCCTTCCCCTGCTGCATGATCACCCACAACTGCTCTCTCTTCAGGCCTGCTCCCTCCCAACAGCCTTCCCCTGCTGACCATCTGGTGGTGGCCATCTTGTGTCCACATGGGGGTAGGATCTTTGACCACATGAGGGAAGCCATCTTGTGTTTTGGAGAGATGGTCAATCTGTGTATTACTCTTTTATTAGACAAGATAGAGGCCTGGTGAATGGGTGGGGAACAGCTGGTTTTCCTTGAAGGGTGTCCTGCATCAGTGTAGGGGTTCCCTTGGGGTATGGGGACCCCTGGGCAAGGGGCCTGTGGTGGTTTGCCGGCCAGCCACACTCCCCAACAACCCAAATGGAAGCACGGGTAACTGGGATTTATTTATCTTCTATAATTGAAACTTTGTAGCCTGGAGTGAATGTTTGGGCCCACCAGGGTGTGTGGTAAGCTTGGCTTCCTCCATTGCAGGGGGAAACCCAAGCCTCCTTCCTGCTTGCTCTGTGGCCACAGTCATCTTGGTTGGGGTTAATTTGAATACTTGTTCCTGATTGGGTTGTGGGTGTGGCTTATGGGTGTAGTAGAGTGATGGTTAATTTGTGTATTACTCTTTTATTAGATAGGATGATTGATTCCCAAAAGATAAGAGGGAAGCTCCCTTGTGTTCCCATCTAAAAATATTCTTCAATGGAAGGAGAATGTAAAACTGTAACCCTTGAAATTAATTCAAGAAAAACAAAACAAAACAAAACAAAACAAAACAAAAATAATTGGATTTACTCTGATATAAGTAGTTAATTGTCCTGCATTAAAAAAAATAGAGACTTGATAGAGAATTTAAATGTATAAAAATGAAAAATCAAACAAAATATAGCTATATTTGTTATTTCTCTGTGAATGCTTTTGAAATTTAATTTCTGAAAAATATATTTTGGAGGTTTTAAATTAATGATCATTTCTCTCAATAGCTGACAAATTTTATTAGAAAGCATACTTCTTTTTCTTTTTCTTAAATATTATTAATTTCACTGGCCTTTTTAGTACAACAAATCATACACCATAAGATTTTGATAAATAGTGAATGCTTAATTCATAATTATGGAGTACAATTTATAAAAATGCAATATAACATATTTTCCATAATTAATCTAAGTTGATTGGAGAATATTAAAATTATTTAAAGTTTACACATAACTAATATTTTCAGAATTTACTTTGGTTTATGTTTGATTTTTTCCCACAGGACTAGTAATTGCCATCAGTACTGTATATTGGAGCATCCATGCTTCTCCCATATTTAAAAAAAATGTTAGAGAAATTAAATTATCTTATATCCATTTGACATTATACGAAATATCTAGATGGACATTCACCACATTTAAAGAATATTTTATGAGGGTTAATTAATTGGTAGTATATACTTAGTTCTAAATTTCAGTTTGAAAGTATCAAGGAAATTTAATGTAGAAAGTTATCTAATTCTACACAATAAAAAGGTAATATGCAAATTGACCCTCATGCCCTTGCACAGGATGGCCACCCCCATGTGGTCCAAGATGGCTGTCAGGAAAGGGCTATTGTAGGTGATCATTCCAGCAGGAGAAGGCAGTTTAGGGGTGACCAGGTCAGCAAAGAAGGGCAATTGGGGCAACCAGGCCTGCAGGGGAGGGCTGTTGGGTGTTACTGAGCTGCCAGGGAGAGGCAGTTGGGGGTGATCAGGCCAGCAGGGTAGGGTAATCAGGCCATCAGGAGAGCAATTAGGCATTGATCAGGCTTGCAGGAGATTTTTTAGGGGCTGGTAGGCAGGTGAGTGATTAGGAGCCAGCAGTCTCAGATTGTGAGAGAGATATCTCATAGGGATCAGGCCTAAACCAGCAGTGGGGCATTCCCCAAAGGGTCCCAGATTGGGGAGGGTACAGACTGTGCTGAGGGACAGCCGCCATTCTCCACCCCCCCACAGTGCATGAATTTTGTGCACCAGGCCTCTAGTTATAAATATTAGAGTTTCCATATATTAACTCAGATGGTTCATAGACCTAAACAATATAAAATTACAAATGTAGAAGGTAGTAGCAGAGAGAAATCTAGATGAAGTTTGATGATGACTTTTTGAAATACTACTCACTCAAAAAATGCATGATCTATGAAGAAAAGAATAAGTTGGATTTCATCAAAATTAAATGTGTGCTCCATAAAAGGCATTGCTAAAAGAATGAAAGTAAAATTACAGGCTGGAAAACAACTTGCACAAAAGATACATCTAATAAAGGACTATTATCCAAAAGATTAAAAAAAAAAAACTCTTAAAACTCAACAATAAGAAAGCAAAATTACAAGCTAGGATTAGACAAAAGATTTGAACAGATAATTTACCAAAGAAGATATACAGATAGCAAATAAACAGAGGAAAAAATACTTCACATACATCATTAAAGAAGTGCAAATTAATGCAATGAGATATTACTAGACACCCATTAGAAAGGCTAACTCCAAAACACTGACAACACCAAATGCTTGTAAGGAAGCAGAACAGCAAGATCACACATTCAGTTTGGTGGGAATGCAAAATGGCACAGCCACTTCAGAAAACAGTCTGTTAGTTATTTACAAAGCTAAACATCTTAAAATAAAATCTGCCAATCACATTCCTTAGTAGTTACTCAAATGAGCTGCAAATGTATGTCCTGACAAAATTCTATATTCAAATATGAATAGCAGATTTATTCATACTTGCCCAAACTTGAAAACAACCTAAATGTTCTTAGTAAGATGAATGGATAAACTGTAGTATAACCATAAAATGGGATATTTTACAGTGCTAAAAAATTAAGATGCCAAGCCATAGAAAGACATATATATTGTTAAGGTAAACAAGCAAATCTGAAAGGTTATATGCTGCATGATTTCAACTGTAAGACTTCTGAAAAAGAAAACAAAAACTCCTTAGTGACAATAAGAAGATCAGTATTTGCTCTATTTGGGGAGAGTGTGGGAAGTAGGAATAAGTAAAGACCAGAGGATTTTTATAGTGATTACTCGAGGCCCCATGCACAAAATATGTGCACAGGCTATGTGTGTGTGTGTGTGTGTGGGGGGGGGGGTGTTCTTAAGCCCAGCCTGCTCCCTCTACAATCTGGGACCCCTTGATGGATGTCCAACACCAAATGCTTGTGAGGAAGGTAGGATCAGGCCTAAATGGGCAGTCAAACATCCCTTTCACAATCCAGGACTGCTGGCTCCCAACTGCTCACCTGTCTGCCTTCCTGATTGCCTCTAACTGCTTCTGCCTGCCAGCCTGATCACCCCCTAATCACTCCCCTGACAGCCTGATTGATGCCTAACTGCTCCCCTGCCCGACTGTTTGCTCCTAACTACCCTACACTGTTGGCCTGGTCACCCCTAACTGCCTTCTCCTGCAGGCCTGGATATCCCCCTCATCTCCTCCCCCGACAACTGCCCTTTCCTGCAAGCCTGGTCACCCCCTACTGCCCTCCCCTGCTGGCCATCTTGTGGTGGCCATCTTGTGTCCACATGGGATCTTGTGTGTTGGAGTGATGGTCAATCTGCATATTACTCTTATTAGATAGGATATAGGCCTGGTGCATGGGTGAGGTCCAGAGGATTTGCCCTGAAGGATGTCCTGGATCAGGGTGAGTATTCTCTTGGGGTATAGGGTGGCCTGGGCAAGGGGCCTGTGGTGGTTTGCAGGCCAGCCACACCCTGAAGGGACTCAAGTGAAGACCCTGGTATCTGGGATTTATTTATCTTCTACAATTGAAACTTTGTAGCCTGGAGCAGAGCTAAGCTTTCTGCTGTATAGTCATTGAAACTTTGTTGCCTTAAGTGGAGGCCTGGGCACTTGGCTTCCTCTATCACTAGGGGCAACCCAAGCCTCCTTCCTTTGTCTCTGTGGCTGCAGCTATCTTGGCTGGGTTAATTTGTATGCTCTCTCTGATTGGCTGTGGACGTGACTTTGGGTGTACTGGAGGTATGGTCAATTTGCATATTATTCTTATTAGATAGAATACTATTTTTTATTATATTGTAATTCTAGATATATACCATTATAGTTGGCAAAATCCTTACAATGCACAACACAAAAAGCAAACCCATTTATAAACATGAACTTTAATAATAATATATCAATATTATATATTCCAATCAGAATGGATATATGTTTAATAGCTAAGATTTGGAGACAGCCTAAGTGCCCATCAGCAAATGAGTGGATTAGAAAACTGTGTACATCTACAAGTGGAATACTATGCTGCTATAAAAATAGAAGTAATTCCTACCATTTGCAGCAGCATGGATGGAACTGGAAAGCATTTTGCTAAGTGAAATATGTCAGTCAAGGAAAGATAAATATCACATGATCTCACTCATTTGTGGAATATAATGAACATAAACTGATGGAAAAAAATAGACATAGAAACATAGAAGCAGACTGTCAAATTGAGCAGGAAGGCAAGGCAGGGTTGTAGGGGGGTGCGTATCAGAGAACAACCAAGGGAGTTGCATGCATGCATATAAGCATAACTAATGGACTGGTGGTGGGAGTTGAGGACATGTGTCAGGAGGTGGGAGAGGCCAGGGGGAGGTCAATGGAGGGAAATGAAACATATGTACTACTTTACATAATAATAAAAAAGAAAAGAATATATATATAACTTCATCAATTTTAAGGAATGAACTATAATAATGCAAAGTTGTCAATAATCAGCAAAACTGTATGGGGGTGAGTTGAGGTAGCAAATAGAGGGTGAAGAGGGAAGGCTACTTGAAAACTGTAGTTTCTGCTAATTTTTTTTTAAAAAAACTTAAAACCATTGTAAAAATAAATTAATTTTAAAATTTACTTTGAGGAATCTGAATTAGGATTGAACTTCTTAAGAAGATAAGCACAACAGATTATATGATCCATATCCATTTCTTTTACCTTTGGGTAAGTCATTTTATCATTTTCCTACTACCACAAAGATTTTTGATTACACCGAGAACAGTGTTTGTACAAAGTAAGTTCATTTTTCTTTTTGTACAATCATTATCCATGAGAACAAATGAAACTGAAGAACAAGACAGTAGTATGATAATTAGGAAAAACATGTCTTACATATGAAATTCTATGGCCAGAGAGTATAATCTTGGTTTCAGGAGTATACCTTACAAAGAAATTCACAAGGGCTGTACTTGGCAAGCACTGCTCTTTAATTGGTTAATTTCTCAGATAAGTATGTCTATTTATTTCCTGCATGTAGTATCTATAAAGACTATTGTTTCATGCAATTAATTTTGGGTAAAACATGAAATAATAGTAATTTCTGGAATTATTCAACCTTTCTTTGTTTGCTAGACATTCTTCTAAAAGTGTTTATATCTTATTTAATTTTACATAGAACTTAGGTAAATAATGCAATTCTCAATTTTACTGAGGTTAATTTGTATAAATTTCTCACATTATTCAACAAATAAATAAAAACTAAAATTTGTAACTAAGCAGAGCTTGTTTTTAAAATCTAAATTCTTCATTAGTATGTTATATGATACCTGTATAACACATATATTCTACATATGCATTTTTTGTTCCTGTTGTAGAATAGGATTTTAACTGGCTCCATAACATTCATTTTATGTTTTTAAGCAATTTTATTGGGCTTCATGAAGATAGTGATATTAATAATATCACAGAGGACTCTAAGAATTAAGTGACCTAATACATGTAAAGTGTTTTGAAAAGTACCTGGACTAGAAAAAATACATAATACATCTTATCTTTGTTATATTTCAATTTTCATTAGTCATTTTATCATTTTAATTTACCTTTATTATTGACTAGAGTGCTGGTGCAAAAAATTGTGCACTGGAGGGTTGGGATGTCCCTCAGCCCAGCCTGTACCCTCTCCAATCTGGGATACCTCTCACAATCCAGCTTCTAACAACTGCTGGCTCCTAACAACTCACCTGCTTGATTGCCTCTAACCACTTCTTCCTGCCAGCCTGATAGCCCACAAACCACTCGTCTGATTGCCTGATTGACATCTAACCACTCCCCTGCTGGCATAATTGACACCTAACTGTTCCCCTGACTGCCCAATTGCCCCCAACTTCCCTCCCCTGCTTGCCTGATCATTTCCAACTGCCCTCCCCTGCAGATATAATTGCCTACAACTGCCCTCTCCTAAGGGCCATCTTGTGACAATGTGGGAGTGGCCATCTTGTGGTGGCTATCTTGTGATGACATGGGGTCAGCCACCTTATGGCAGCTAACTTATGATGATGTGCAGGTGACCATCTTGTGACATGAGAGCATGAGGGTCAATTTGAATATTACCTCTTTATTATATAAAATTATGCTAACAACAACCTTTAAATATTTTGTCTTTATTATATTAAATTATTTTGTACAATGTATAGTATTTGAAAATATCTTATATGCATTAACAAAATCTACACTACCAGTGGGTCTATGATCACTAACAATAAGTTTGATTTGATAAGTTCAATTGTCAGAGAAGAGTAAGTGATGATACTGAATTAGGCATGGAACCTTGTCCATATTAGGCTCTGAAATATTTAATGAACTAATGCATAATTAGTACTTAGTGCAATAGTGCCCTACTAGAGAAAATGGTAGGAAATGATAATATTACCCCTCTATCATGTTTAACCACAAGCACAGGAAGAAACCCAGCCTAACTGAATACACATAATATATGCAAATCTAATAGAAGTAGCAAATTAATAAATCTTTAATGGGTCCAAAGAAGTGTCTAGCAAAAAACTAGAGGAATAGTCACAAAAAAAGTAAGACCTGAGTGCAGTGATAGGTTAATAACATTGACTGAGGGACAAGATTTTCTATTCATTAAGCCATGAGTATCCCTTTTTTCTATATTATAATCTATTTAACATATTAAATACACTTCATGTAGATATATGTCAACTCATATATAGCTGATTCAGTTTTATTCAACCATGCTGCAATAATAATGCCTAACAAACACCTTCAAAATTCAGTGGCTTACATTACACACTTTTATTCTCATGCTCACTTGACCTTACTATAAGTTAGTTATGGTTAAGTCAATCTAGCCTTTATTCTGCCTGGTGGCTCTACTCAAGGTGTGTGCCAACCACATTGACCTGGCTTTATGATACAGGTTGAGTTTAGACTGGCTCTCATCCATCTTGGCTCAGTGTCTACTCAATGCAAATGCTTCTCATGATGAATGGTAGGATATCAAGAGGCCAATCCAAAGGCCTCTGCTTCTATTACATCCAATAACTTTCTTTTAGCCAAAATCAA
Organism: Lasiurus borealis; assembly: GCA_004026805.1. NCBI lineage: Eukaryota > Metazoa > Chordata > Mammalia > Chiroptera > Vespertilionidae > Lasiurus > Lasiurus borealis. The sequence continues at coordinate 7,499 of PVJN01011476.1, forward strand.
TCATGTGTTCAAACCCAAGAACAATGGTACATTTATTAAAATATTCCTCACCCTCTCTAGGGCAACACAAGAAGCATGCACTTTAATCTAAGATCTACAAGTACACATATGTTGCCATTGCAAGGAAGGAAAAATAAAGAAACTTTATTAGTCTTCTCTAGGAAGAAATGATTGACTGAGCTAGCAATATCCAAAGCTAGTTAAGAGAAAATAGAAGATTAGAGAAGTATGAGACCCAGAAACAAGCTGAATGTGTTACTCTAGGAAGCATGTTTGGGACACTGCATTCTCTGGCAGTAGAATCACGTAAGAGTTGGAACAGGAAGTCAAAGAGTCAAGTAATGAAAACCTGGGCTAATAATTAGTTAGGCTCCAATATCAGAATAATAAAATCCAAATCTTGAGACTCTTTCTTAGTTGAAATGTGCATTTCTTTTGTTAAATTGTAGTTACCTATAATAAAAAAAAAATCAGATTTAAAAACCTTATCAAAATTTACTGCTCCTAACCCTGGCAAGTGTGACTTGTGGTTAGTGTTGGCCCATCCAAAGCACTGAAAGATCATGATTCAATTCTTTGTCAAGAGCACATACCTGGGTTACAGGTTTAATCATTGGCTCCAGTCAGGGCCAGTGTGGGAGACAGCCAATCAATGTGACTCTCTTACATCAGTGTTTCTTGCTCTCTCTTCTTCTTCCTCCCTCATTTTACTCTCTCTAAAAATAAATGGAAAAAAGTATTCTAGGGAGAGCATTAAAAAAATCTAAGGAAATAAAAAAAATACTGCCCCTGGCTTTATAATAAGTATAATTTTATTTCATATGGTAGGCAAAATTCTCAGATGACTATCAATGATCCTCACTTACTTTTAATCCTCTTAACTTGAGAGGGATAGGATCTGTAACTTGCTTCTAACCAACAGAAAATAGCAACAGTAAAGGGATTTTAATGATGTAATTTAAGTATCTGTCCATCTGTCCAACTTGCTTTAAATTAACCAAAAGAAAGATTATCCTAAGTGGGTCTGTCCTAACCAGGAGAGCTATTTTTTTGGAGGATCTAAGGTTCAGAGTCTGGAAGCAGGGCATCTCTCTCTCTCTCTCCCTTATCTCTCTCTCTCTGACTTTATGGGAGCAACCTGAAAATAAATTCTACCTCTGAAAATAAATGAATTCTGCCAACAATAAGAAGGGTGTTAGAGAGAGATCCATTCCTAGCTAAAGCTGATACATTGCACTAGATTGTGAGTTAATAACCATTTAATAATGGGCATCTGATAGAAGGAACAATCTTACTAGATGATCAGACACATGAAGAGAGAGCCAAGTTTATGGCTTTAGCATGAAATCTAAGTTGGAGGTTCTATCTAAGGAGTGAGGCTACTTGATCTTTTCAAATATGCACTTAATACAATTACCTTAAAAGGTCATTGTTAATTACTACTCAAAATGACATAAGGGAAACAAATAATTTGCCTACTTGCACATTGATTGTATTATTTTCATTATCATCTTCATACTATTTATTTCAAAAGCTATTTAAATTCAATATTCTAAAAGAAAGAAATTAATGTACATTAGAAATATTGAGAGGAAAAGTAGAAGGGTTAAATATTGGTGAACCTCAACCCTCATTTGCACAAGCTCTAAATTTGATGTTACAAGTCAGTTTTACTGGAAAGTAAATGTGAGTGCAGGAGGGAAGGTAACAGGATGAAGAAATCAGAATAGGGCAGAGCAAGAAGTCACACTGCTATATAATCTCAACAAAAGTTTCAGCTGGTCCATGGTACACTCTACAGCTAAAGTGACACTAAAGATATTGAGCTGGGGCTACTCTCTCTCCCTTGTATCCATTCATTCGATGCTGGTTACACAGGGAAGGGCCAATTCCTGGAAAAGGCCATTGCTGCGGGCTGACATCTGGCAGCACTTATAGTAGCTGAAGAAGAAAAACCACACTTATGATTTATCATTTAATAGTTTATCATATTACTAGAGGCCTGTTGCACAAATTTGTGGACAGATGGGCCCCTTGGCCTGGCCAGTGATCTAGGCTGATCAGGGCCATCTTGCCCAGTCCTGATTGAGGCCAACTAGCATTGGGGAGTGATTACAGGAGGTTGGCCGATTGGAGGGAGGGATGTGGGAGGTTGGCCAGCAGCAGAAGGTTGGCTGTGGGAGCTCACTGACCACCAGGGGCAGCTCCTGCATTGAGTCTCTGCCCCTTGGAGGTCAGTGCTCATCACAGCAACCTGCTGGTCACTTAAGCTTATATATATATATATAAAGTAAATACATTAAGCCTGCAATTGGGAGTATAAAGTAAATCAGTCACCATTTTCTTACATTCTAAAACAAGAAAAAATAACTAGTATTTGCTTTGTTGTCCCCATCTGTAAAGTGAGAATAATAGGAGCTGTGCTCTTTAGGACCTCACAGTAGGTTTCTGGACTTAAAAAAGAAAGAAAAATGCTAACAAGCCAAAAAACTTTAATGGTCTTTGAAGAAGATATAATAAATCTGAATTATGCTAAAATGAATAGTAATGGATTGTTATCAAATGATATATATTTAAGCAACATATTTAACTTCATGTAAATCTACTTGCAGTTGAGCATTGTACCTTTTGTGACTTTGTCACCTTGGGATTTCAGTTAAACCCCAGGCAGTTTGGTGTTGCTGAATACCTTTATTGATCTCTGCATTCTGAGTAAAAGAAAATTCAGTGGTGGCCATGAAATTCCTAGCCTGTCAGTCACAGTACAAGTGATTAAGAACCTTGTCTTTCACCTTAAGTGCCACAATTTTGCCCTGGGAGCTTTAACACCTAACCTCCAGGCTCAGTCAAGTCCCAAGTGGCTGTGAATTGACATCAGAAACACACCTCCAAATTTAACAAAGGAGTAAAATGGGGAGCAAATGCTGTAAGAAATGTTTGAGTTAGGATTAAAGAACAAGGAGCAATTTAATGAAATCATTTTAAAAGACCATCAAGAAGAGAAACAAAACAAAACTGGACTGTCTTCTGACAGAAGCTCAGGCCGCAGGAGAGCTCACTTGTGTCCAGATAAAGTACTATCATTCTTTACCTTAATGAACTCTGCACCGTCAAGTCTTTTATGACAAATTTTGTGCTCTAGCAGCAACTTCAGATCTATATGAGATTTGGATCTCCATTTAAAGCCCTATCTGGCCCTATCATGCTTGTGTGACAAGTTCTCTCAGTCCTCATCTGGGTCACTAAATGGAGATCCCATGATAGAGAAAGCTGACATCCCATCCATCTTGCTTTGCATGAGTGCGCTTCTGTCAGTAAAACTACATAACAATGTTAGTTTTATATACTCTCCAGAAATGCAGCCATGAATTGGCTTCCAACGGCCCAAACAGGAGCCTCTTGCAAGTGTCAGTGTAGAAGTGGGTTGTTCCACTTAACAAGAAGCCAGTAATCCCTACAACCTTCTACCATACAGTACTTCAAAGCTTTTGTACACTTTTTTTTATTTTAAAGGGAAGATTAATTGCTTTCCTTGTTTAAAACAAAGGAAAAAATGTGTATAAAAGAAACTATTCAAAAGTAGATGATAAAGACAGTTCATTGTGCAGTTAATTAAATTTTATTAACATTTCACTTCAAGTACTTGTTCAAAAAAGAAGGGGGGAAATGCCAACAGTTAAAAAGGGAAAATTTTCACTTTATAGTTGTGGCAGTCTTTGTGTAATTACATGTTTTCCTAATATTTTCTATCATTGTTTTTATTTGCAACATGTGTTATTTGATTTTTCTTAAAGTAGTATGTAAACTACAAAACAAAACAAAATCAGTCCCTGGAACTTGTGTTTTCTTGTAAGACCTGAAACGTCTCAGCATAAGTGACAAATTGGATCTCTAGGATTCCATAACACATTTTGCAGTTTTCACTAACTGCAGTTATATTGCTCTAAGTAATTCCTAAATGACATAAAAATCAAATTAAAGGTGGCATTGTGAGCTACACAAAAAAAGTGACTCATGCATATAATCACAAAAAAATCACAGTCTGTGTTACTTCATTGTGGTGTATAAGGGAAGTCATATGAAACTGCCTAGACCTTTAAGAAGCTTGGAAATAAGAAACAGTATAACTCAGGTCTGTTCAACTGTAAATGCTTATTAACAATCAGCCTAGAATGGATTGTAAAGTTACTGGGTTCAAATAGAAATCAAAACAATTGAAAAGGAAAGAAGAACAAGTTGTACTTTTACAAAAAAAAAAAAGTAACCACTGTATTAAAAAGGACAGGGTTGAAATTCTAAGACTTTGAAATGTCTTTAGGAGCAATATCTTTTCCCCTAAGATTTTTCTCCAACAGACATTTTGTTATAATTCCTCTTGACCTCTTACCCACTGAGATGCTGGTATCTGCAGAGGAAATTTCATAGAAAGTATCCCCTTGAAATGAAGGAACTACTTACTTTTGCCCTTCACAGATATAAACTACTTTGAAAACAATTTTATGTTGCTCAGCAACATTTAATATACTAGAATACAACCCCACCCCTCACCCAGCTCTTAAGAACAACAAAATTGAATTTCCTAACATGGCTTCTGATATCTATTTAGTTTAGATTAAATGTAGGTTAAAGTGTAATCTTTCTGCAATCTGATCACAGTTTCCAACAAATGGGAGACCCAGAGGAAGGACAGGAAATAGAAAATTCCAAATTGCTCTAAGCGTGTTTCATATCTAGACTGTGGCATAGAGTCCCCAGTGGTTTCCTGTGTGAGCTTTGCATTCTCTAAAAGACGTGGTTAACTCCGAGTGAACTCCCTTTGAACTCCACTTGTCAAAGTAATGGTGAAATAACAACAGATAAACAAAACAAAACAAGAGGCTGTATTGCTGCTCTTCTTAGCATCATTAAAAATTAAGTATGGCTGATTTAGAGCAAAAACGCTAATGCTGACAATTCCATATTTTGTAATGGTTTTCCTTTTAAACTAGAGTTGTTTTAAAACTACATTTTAAAGCAGTGTTTTATTTCTTCTGTCCTATTGCTACATTTTATTTTTTTCTCACATACCACTTTATATATGATATTTTAGATTTCTATTAAATGTATTACATTAAAAAAGCATATAATCCTTTGTGAAATACAAAAGCTAACATTATTTTCTATTTAAAATATCTATTAGATATTACATATAGATGTGTTGGAAATACTTATGTACATAATAAATGTTTGTACAAAACTTCAAATTAGAATCTGAGGTATTAAGAAAAATCATGTAAGATTTAGTTTAAAAGTTGAAACAAAATTTTCATAGATCTGTAAGAAAAAATTGCAAATACCCAAAAAGTCCATATCTCAGAATGAAGTTTTGAGGTCTCCTTACTAATAATATGATTTGCAGGCCCAACATATGAGTCCCTACTACCAGTCCTATTTTCTGAGGAAAAATGAAATTTAGGCAGCTCTGACAAATTAGAACAGGTGCTGCATGTCAAGTTTTTGTGTTCACTTTCTATTCAATTTAATATGGATAGTTTATTACTTCTCTGCTATAAATATAAGTCAAGTTAAAATATTATAGACTACTAGAGGCATTTGTATTTTGATAACTTTAAAAAATGCCTATATATCACTTGGGTGAAAGTACAGTCATGAAATTTGAGGTATGCATATGATCACTGTCAAATTAGGGCTTACTTAGCAGCCTCCCAACCACTATATAAATAGTAATGTGATTGTCCCTTCTTGGGTTCTTTTAGCATGGTAAAATAGGAGGGGAAATTCTCAGATAGTCACAGATTTTAGAAGTATTGATATAGAATTAATATTTACTGCAGGGTCAATAGACTATATATATTTTCTCTTAGGATATCATTTTCACACAAATCTTTGCTTCACAGTCTGTTCTCCAGAGTTCTTTCTCCATTTTTTAAGTTACTTCCTGTTATTTTCATATTTTGGTTTTTGAACATGCCATTTCCTCTCTTTGGCATTTTCTTCTCTACCTCTCTCATGGTGAAACCCTCATCATACTTCATTGCTTAGGTTGTATTTTCCTTCTGCCATCTCAGGGTAAAGTAAATGCCACATCCTATATCCCAAGAGCAACATACCCTTTTCAGTCAGAACATTTTCATGTGATATCATTTGTAGACCTAGAAGACATTTGCTGTATTCATAGATATTACTTATTCACACAATACTTTGTCTGGTACATAGTAGGTCTTGCCTGAATAAGGGCCACTATCTACACTATAATCCCATATTTTAACACTCCCTCCTTTGTGCTACATGCTCTGGTCATTTGTAAACACTTGTCATCCCTCAATATTCTCTGGTCTCTCCTATTTCTAAGCCTCATTTCATTTTTCTCAGAGTTACCTTACATCTTTCACCTCCTACTGCACTCATCTGACTGAATCTTGCTCTTGTTCAAGATTCAAGTCAACTATCACTTCTTCTTAGAAGCCATGCATAATCTTTCATCAACCCATTGCTGACAAGTATGCTTGTCTCAGTGTCCTATTGGTATTCTCAATAAAACATTATGTAGATAACACTACAACGAAATCATCCAAAATTTTTGATTCCCTCATTTGATTGACATATTATAAAGGCAAAGGTGGCATTGTACTTCTTTATATTTTGTACTCGATGTTGATACATGGAAGATGTTCAAATATATAGGTCCTCAAATGAATTTACTTATATTAAAAATTTCACGCCCCCAAATGTACTATGTATATATATATATATTTGGCAAGTCGCTTTATATTTTGAATTAGGAAAGATAATACCTGATGGATTTGTAAACAGATGGTCTCATTTCCCCTGACATAATATTTCCATGCAGATAGATTTCAGCTGGGGTAGCATAGCTTATCTCTCCTACTCTCACTCACACATCCTTATGGAAGAAGTAGCTTATCTGCTGATGAATCTGGAATTATATTCATTTTATTTATCTTTCTGTTGCACAGTGTATATTCTCCACATGTCAGTAAGAGATGTCCCTATAATTGTCCATAAAGTCTGAGACTGTATGCATAAGACTGTGTACTTCACAAGTTAAGAGTACAAAAGCTCCTTTGGCCACATGTCTGAAACCACATTTATCTATTGGCTTTCTTTTGTACATCAGTAATATGTTTTATCTTTGTTTACCAACATCCATGATAACTCTCCAGGAAAGGATATGGTCACTGAATTAGGAGTGCAGTAGATTTTTGAAAGAAATGTTGCAAGATTAGACAGGTGGAACACTTCCCCGGATGCAGAGTTAAGGCTCTCTGTAAATCCCAAATGAGTCTGTTAAGGGGGTCAGTCATACTGTGGGCAGGCATGGCTAGGCTATTGCTCAGGCATGGCTGGTGTCTGCTCTGCAGAATGTGAACTTGGTTTTAAAGCTAAAGCATATTGAGGCATGCATCAGCCAATGCCTAGGACTGGTGTTGAACCTCAGTTCTCATAGCTGGCCAGTACAGCATGTCTGGTCTTGAAGTAGGCTTTGAGAAGTGCATCTCTGTGTCTTCCAAAGCATTTGACATTAATCCTTCTGTGCACTATAAGTTCCACAAGTGCATATATTTTTGTTTTATTCACTGTTTCATCACTAGTTTCTTTAAAAGTACCAAGTATGAGTAGGAATTAAGTAAATATTTGTTGAATTAGTGATTTTTTATGACTTCTATGTCCATCTCTCATTTTGTCCCAAATATTTTTAGGGACAAAGAATATAATTTACTGGATCTTCTCAAATTAGACAATATACATGGCCTATTTATTAATATTCTAGTAAAGATAATATTCAATAAAGTATATAATTTGACATTAAAAATGTCAAAGCATTGCACAAATGTCCAAAATGAATACCATTTAATACAAATGCCATTTTAAATTTAATATTTCTGTCCTTTAATTTTGTTTATTTTGTTTTTTAAATTGAGATATGACTAATATGAAATTATGTTTCAGGTATAAAACATAATCATTCAAATATATTGAGAAATGACCACAATATTAAGATACAGCACATACAGCTATAACGTTTTTCTTGTGCTAAGAACTTTACTTTTTTAGCAACTTTTTAATATATAATAGAGCACTAGTAATTATATTACTATCTTGTACATTACATCACCATGACTCAATAATTTCTTTCTGTTTTCATATTAATTATGTTTAAAAAGTATTCATTTTTGCTTTCAATTTATTTCCTACTATCCTAGAACACCTTATTTTTTAATTATCATTTCTAAAACAAAATAGTGTCAGTACTATATGAAGAAAGAAATAGAATAATTTCCATGATTTCCAATGAGAAAAGGATACACTGAAGAAGAGGTTCTAGGGGATTATTTTGTTTACTGATTCTCTACCTGTTTTGACATGAAATTTTTACTTAATTATCAGAGATTATTGCTTTATAAATAAAATGTATTTATTAATTTATTCAAATTTTGTAAAGCTTCCTTTGTAATAAAGTAGAAGAAATTTTAAAAAGGATATTCTGTATTTGCATGGTACCCTTTGCATTTTTAGCATCAACTTAGATATTACTTACCTCTACAGAAAGAAAAGGGCTGGCACCACATAAAAGCACATCTGCTGTCACAACTATTGTCACAGGACCCTTTCTTTCTCCAAAATGGCAGCAGAAAAGCTGTGCACAGAACAGAATCCCAAAATGTGGGAACTTGCCCAGGTGCCCCATTGTCCTTTCTGTCATTCTATAAATGAAACAAAAAGACAGCAAAAGCAGTTAGCTAAAGATATGACTGCCAAAGTAATAAATAACATGTTTAATGGTATGTCTTTTTTAAATGGAAATGTCTTGATACTCAGCAAAAGAGACATATTCATTTTACCATACAGGAAACTGTGTACAGTAGCAGCAAGTTTTCTTATAGACATGATCAACTAATTTAGTTCTAATATAGTAAGTCCTAAAAATCTGTGTAGTGTAAAGGAAAAATTCAGCATTAGGGAGATAAGCTAAAGTGAAAGAAACATAGCTTTGAAATCTAATCTAACCAGATTAAAATCCTTATTCTGGGATTTTATAATTGGAAAATACTGTTTTAATACCTAACTCTCAACTTTAAGTTTCTTATTTGTAACCTAAAGATAACATTAAAGATCTGCTATAAATGTCATAGCTGTTAGAAATAGTCATGATGTCTGAAGCAAAGGAATTTGACAAATAAAAGCTACATCTACTAAGAGTATTGCCATATGTAAAGTACCATCTAGAATAGTAGTAAAAACATAAACACTATGTGTTTTTAAATATAAATTGGTATGAATTAGTGGAGAAAATTTTAAGTAGATTTTATATTTATGTTTTCAGTCCTACTTGCTCAAATTTTTGAATGACATAAGTTTTAGAGATTTAGCTAATAAAGTCTATATAAAAATCAGCATATAAAAATAAATAGTAAAATACATAATACAGCATAGTAAAGCACTGACAAGGAAACAGTAACTATAAATGACAGTAGGTCATATAAATTTAATTGATATATTCTGAGCATTTCACCCCAAAGAAGCATAATATATATTCTTTTCAAATACACATGGAGCAATTTCTAAAACCATATCTCTTAGAAAAACACACCTCAATAAATTTCAAAGGATTGGCATAATATTAAGCATCTTCTCTAACTATAATGATATGAAACCAGAAATTAATCACTAGGGAAAAAAACCTGAAAAATACACAAACACATGGAGGTTAAACAACAATGTTACTTAACAATAGATTAAGGAATAAATTAAAATATACTTTGAAACAAATGAAAATGAGAACACAATAACTCAAAATATCTGGGACAGAGAAAAGAGTCCTCAGAAGGAAATTCATAACATTTCTACATCAAGAAACAAAAGAAATATCACAAAAAATTATAGCTTTACATTTAAAGGAACTTAACAAACAACAGCCAACAAATACTAAAATGAGTAGAAGATAGGAAATAGTAAAGATCAGAGCATAAATAAATAAATAAAGCCTAACTAAGCAGTACAAAATATCAATTAAATCAAGCGCTGATTCATGGAAAAGATACACAAAATTGGCAAATCTTGAAGCAGACTCATCAAGAAAAAAAGGATAAATGACCCAATAAATAAAATTAGAAATGAAAGAGGAGAAATAGAAACTGACACCAAGTAAAGATAAAGAGTTGTAAGAAAATTTGGTGGAAAATTATATGCCAACTAACTGAACAATTTAGAAAAAATGGATAAATTCTTAAATATACACATTCTTTCAAAACTGAATAAAGAAGAATCAGAGGGGAGGAGGATAAAATGGCTGCAGAATAGACAGACATGTCTGGAGCGTTATCACTGGGCAAAGGGAGAGAGCAGCTGAGAGTCGCACTGGGAGTGTTTTTTGGCAAGTTAAGAGTCAGTTATCCTCCAGGAGAAGTTGGGGGACTGCTGGGTTGGGCTCCCATGACCAGGCAGCCCCACTTCCATGGGGTTTTTGTCTGCTGGAGCCACCAGAGGAAACGCGGAGAACGCTCCATCTTGCAGGGAGAAGTGGATGTCCATGGTGGTCTGAAAAGGTACAGCTGCAGCTGAAGCACTCACCGAACAGCCTGGGGAACCCAGAACACCGCTCTCCAATCAGCGCAGCACTTGGACTCAGAGAAGCTCCACATTCCACATGGAAAGGTCAGATTTCGCCTGGGATAAGACCCTTGTGTGTTGTACCTGGTCATGTTCTAGTTTGTGCTTTTAAATCAGCGTAGGAGAGAGAAATACATAACCAGACACCCAGAGAAGAAAAACCATGGGCAGACAAAGAAACAGCCCTCATATGACAGAAAAGTAGGTATCACCAGAAAAGGAAGTAAATGAAATAGAAGAAGAAATAGACCTGCCAGAGAAAGAGTTCAGAAAAATGGTCATAAGGTGGCTGAAAAAAAATGGAAGACAAAATCGACAATGTGAGTAAGAGCCAAGAGGAAATGAAGACGAGCCAAGAGAAAATGAAGAAGGAATAATCAAGAAGAAATGAAGAATAATCAAGAAGAAATGAAAAATGACAACACTGCTATAAAGAATTCAATAGAAAGCATCAAAAATAGACTAAAAGAAGCAGAGGATCACATCAGTGAGCTAGAAGACACAGTAGGAAAAAATACCCAAGTACAGCAGCTTCTAAAAAAAAAAAAAAGCGAGAGCCTAAAGGAACTTTGGGATAACACAAAACAAAACAACATCCGCATAATTGGGGTTCCAGAAAGAGTGGAAACTGAGCAAGGATTAGAGAACCTGTTTTAAGAAATACTGACAGAAAATTTCCCCAATACAGTTTGGAATTAGCTCAAAAAATTAAAAATAGAACTGCCTTATAACACAGCAATCCCATTTCTGGAAATATATCCTAAAAAAACTGAAACACTAATTTAAAATAATTTATTCATGACCATGTTAATTTCTATATTATTTACAATAGCCAAGATTTGGAAGCAGCCCAAGTGCCCATCAGTAGATGAGTGGATAAAAAATCTGTGGAATATTTACACATTGGAATATTTACACATTGGAATACTATTTAGCTGGGGGAAAAAAGGAAATCTTAGTTTTTGCAACAGCATGGATGGACCTGAAGAGCATTCTTCTAAGTGAAATAAGCCCGTTAGAGAAAGACAAGTACCACATAATTTCACCCATATGTGGAATCTAATGAAAAAAATAATTTAACAGCTGTCAAGGGGAAGACAGTTATATGGACTGGATGGTAAAAGTGAAGGAATTAAGAAAAATAAATATCAGAGTCACAGATAACAGTATAGTGATAACCAGAAGCAAAAGGGGCAAAGTAGAAAAGAATGATGGAGAGTTGACTTGGGGTGGTGAACAAATGACACAATATGTACATGATGTATGTTAGAATTGTATTCCTAAAACCTATATAATTTTATTAACCAATGTCACCCAAAAAGTCAATAAAAATAAATTTATAAACAAATAAGTTCTTTAAAAACCAAAAATGTATTTCTTCTTACACAATCATTTCCCAAAAGTAAACTTGATAGGTGTACAATATACATACATAGAATAGAGAATAAATATTTTATATTTCTTGTCTAAGACATTATATATCTACCAGTACAACCAAAATTTGTGTTCACGGTTATTTTGTGTGTGTGTGTTTTTTTGTTTGTTTGTTTGTTTTTATTTTCCAGAAACATATCACTACTTAGGGCCAAATTATGATTTTTCTTTAACTTATCCTCAGTGGTTTAGCTATAAATTTAGCACAATCAGGTACTTTTAATGTTATATATCTATATCTATATCTACATATCTATATCTATATCTATCTATCTATCTATCTATCTATCTATCTATCTATATTAGTTGAGGATTTTATCTCTATAAAATTTCATATAATTAATTCCAACCTATTTTTTAGTCTTTGAAGGTGATTCTGAATATATGTAATATTTTCCATTTTTCTGTCACCTACAAATTTAATAATCAGTCTTTATCTCTTGCCATCAGCTTCAAAGATAAAAATGATAAACCCTAGAAAAATATAAAACCTTGTGGCAACTTATTGTAGATTTCCATTGCCTAATTGTTGGCATGAGGACATTAAAACAGGTGTGATTTTCACTTATTTTTGCCATTACTCAACTTATATTACACATGTTCATAATCAAGCAGTCATGAATGTATTTAGAATGCTTTTCTGTAACTGTAGATCATAGTAAAAGTCTGTCCATTAATTTCCCCACAATAATTGTATAACTTTTTGCTCTGTGTACTTATTGCACTTTTTTTTTGCCTACAATATAATACCTATGCAAATTATCTTAGAGTAATTTGTTTGCATAGCAGGTCATGCAGTGCTTCTCACTATTTAGTAGCTGAATCAATGCATGAGCAGTAAGCTAGTTTAATATCTTAGTTAAGAACCCTACCAGAAAATGACACAGGAATGTTGTTCTGTATACTGAATGACTTTTGGCAACATTTAAAATCCTTACAAAAATGATTTAATATATCAAGGTCATCACATGACTATAAGTTGTACAGATGACAGGAATTGCTACTTACATTTAGAGCCAGAAAAACCAGAGTAACTAAAAATTATGACTGCTCCAGGGTCTATGGCAAAGCAATTTAAAATAGTACTCACATGTCCTACATTATAGAAATGTTCCACTCAAATCAGGGACACATCTGTCAAGTCAGAGAAGCTGCTTGAGGGTATATCCTGCTTTGCCAATGCAAATGAATGTAGCAATTTAAAATTAATGTTTTGTATTACATGCATTTTGTTGTTTGCTATATTTTTGTAATAATAGTGTGTGAGACTGTTTTTATCACTAAATACTTACCATTTATCAGCTACTACTAGGTATTCTGCTATGTATGCATAATGCTGTATAAGCTTTAAAAGAGGCATTAAGGATAAGATATTTAATTTGCTATTTGTAATACAGAGATGTAGTGAACATCTCTCCTCACTCTTGGGAGCTCACCATCTATCTAGTAAAGACATGCATGGGAAAATGAAATGGCCAAGTAGGTCCATGATTAAGTTTTACCAGTAGTTTTGTAATGTTACCTATTTTTTAAATTTTTGAATAATTCAACATGTAAACATGTGTATAATGAATGGCTACCATATACTTGTTATGAAATCACCACAATGAGCAAAAACAACTTATCAAGTTATAACTTACCAGTAGAAATGTTAAAGAGGAGAGACTGGTAGGGTTGTTTGGTCAGTAGATGATCTATAAGGACATTGAACCTCTGATTCATTTTGGAAATTGAATACTCTCAAAAGCGAGGAAAGCTCAATTCAAGGATAGAGAATAATTGACTTTGCCTATAGGGGCAAGTGACAAAAATAAATGTTTCTTCTTATGAGATGCTGAGGTTTTCTACTTCTTTTGTTCAATCTTCCAGATACATCAAATAGGAGAGATAATGATACAGATTTTACTGAGAGAGACCAAGGCTTGCACTAGATGGATGAGGACAATACTGTATTCTGATTAAATGTCTTAGCATCCTTTGAAAAGTAAAATATTTACTGCTCTCTTACTTGAAGAATTTTTTTAGTTCAAAACCCGAACATCTCCTTTATACACTCTGAATTTAAATGTCAAACCTGGTGTAAAGACTAAAATAAAACACAACTTGGAGAGAAAACTCTCATAACACAAGCTTCCAACTCACCTAAGAAAGGATACTGTGGTGCATTTTTAATGCTGCCTGTCATTCACTTGGCAAATTACAGTCTTCCAATGATCGCTGATGATCCATCACTGCCATAACAACAAAAGCACCGCTTTAGTGACACCATTGGTGAGAGAATGACACATCTCTTATAAATACCATAGTTGGGAGATTAGTATAAATTTTGAAATAAGCAACAAAATAAATCACACTTTGAAAATGCAATTGAAGAATGTCAAATTAATTCTGTGAAAATAAGTTTCAAACTTTTGTGTACTCTAACTTTTACTTCTTGATTAAAAATTCAGAAGACATACTTAAATGTACACATCTGAACTTTAAAATGCTATTTAGTAATCATCTTGAACGAATGGTGTATCACTTCTTAGTTTTAATCAGAATTCAAAAAAATAAATAAAAGATACAAAAACTTCTCAATTTAAAAACATAATTGAAGCAACCTTTATATAAATGGCAGTTCCACTGTATGAGAAATCAGAAATATTGTCCAACCATCATTACTTTATAACTTCAGAGATAGAAATTAAAATTTCTTCTATTTAAATGTATGTTTAAAATGCATTACAGCTTTTATAAAAATAATAGCAAGTTTTATAATTAATTAAAATAAATTAGTGTATGCTTCTTTTGAAAAATAAATCCTAAAGTTAAAACACATATATCTCTTTTTAGCTTCATATTATATAAGTAAAAAAGAATATGTAAGTAGAATAGAAAATATATAACTACCTATAATTTATTGAATTGTCTATAAATTTTTCTAATGGGAAGAATTAGAACACTTTGATTTCATTTGAGTGAATATTCATTATGAGTAATTAGAAATGCTGATCTTCAGCTGATTTGGTTTATAGCAGTAATGGCTTCAAGGTTAGATGCTGGATTATTAGCTCTATTTTTGTATACTACTCATTGGAAATGTAATTTTACAATATTTTATACTAGAGGCCTGGTGCATGAAAATTCATGCACATAGTAGGAGGATTCCCTCAGCCCAGCCTGCACCTTCTCACAGTCTGGGAGCCCTCAGGTGATGTCCAACTGATGGCTTAGGCCTGCTCCCCGGGGGTTGAACTGCCTGGCAAATCAGGGGACGGTACCAGCTGGCGAGCAGCTGGCCCTGCCCACCATTGCCACTCTACCACCTCTGATCACTGCCTCCCCCACAATTGCTGTCCCCTCTCTCTGCCTGCTGGCACAGTCTTGGCTGGCCTAGCACCACCACCTCCCCAGCTCTACCCCCCTGCTGACTGGTCATTCTGCCGTTCAGTAGATTTGCATATTAAGTTTTTATTATATAGGATTACCTGTTTGATATGGCTCTCTTTATTTTTTATACTCACTTGAGGATATATTTATTGATTTTATATAAGAGGAAGGGAAATAGAGAGGGAGAAACATTAATCTGAGAGAGAAATGTTGTTCGGATGCCTCCTACGTGAGCCCTGACTAGAGAGAGATCAAACCAGTCATTTAGGTATGAGCCCTGACCAGGAATGGAACCACAGCCTCTTTGGTGTATAGGATGATGCTCCAACCCACTGAGAAATCTGGCCAGGGCTCTTTTTTTTTTTAATAAAGTTGAAAAAGATATTTTAACTTTGCTCATTTTAACCCTCTCTGGTGTTTAGGGAATTGCTAAGCACATCACAGATATTTAATATATATTAGCTAAATTCAGTTGAAAGTGATTTATAATAGTTCTTCCTAATTCATAATTTATGAGGAATATAGCTTTGAAAATAATGTACATTGCACTTTTTTGTTTTTAACAGAATAACTCTGTTAGAAGATATCTTAGGTCATTGAATATGACTCCATTTAGTATCTCTGCCATAAACCCTAACCAAATCCTTGATGCAGCCTATTTTTGACAACTACATTCATTATTTTACAAAATCTTTGTAGGTTTTCCATTCTACATGAGTTAAAGATAATATTATGAGAAATTATTTGTAATATTTACCTGTTTATCAGAAGCTTGCTTTGTATGGTCTTAATTTTATTCCTTTAGGTTCAAGAATATATAAAATAAAAATAACTTCGCACAATAAGAATTTAGAATTTTCGATAGTTCATGAACCAAGTTGGAAAATGATCAGTGATTCAGAAATAAAATAAAAAGTTGTCACAACTCTGAAGAGTTCACAGTAAATAAAATGAAATTCCATAGTTACTTTAATTATAAACATATGCATATATACACATATTTTTCAGGTTACAAAACAGTCACATGTTAGTAGTAAATAATAGTAACTTGTTCATGATCAAATAACTATTTAGTGGCAGACAAAGAATTTCAATTCAGGTTGTCCTGTCTTAGATTTCCTTCTCTATATCAATGACCATAGCATACTAGAAATGTCTAATCATGAGGAAAAAACACTAAATTCTAATTGAGGAACATTCTCCAAAATGCCTGACCAGTAATCCTGAAAATTGGTAATGTCATTGAAAACAAGGAAAGTATGAGAAACTTGCACCATGAAGAGGAGGTTAAGAAGGCATGAGAAATAAGTGTAATAAAGTATCTTAGGTGGGATCATGGAACAGAAAAGGAAGATTAAGGGAAAACTAAAGAAATAAGAATGAAGTGTAGACTTTCATTAATGACAATGTATTGATTATGGATCATTAGTTGTGACAAATATCCTATCCAATAAAAGAACAACATGCAAATTAACCATCACTCCCTTACAAAATGGTGGTGCCACAAGATGGCAGCTCTCAGTCCTCTCAGACCAGCTGGAGTCCCCCAGTCCCCGCTGAGAGCCAGGCAGTACCGAGTGTCTGCCTGGGAGGTGCCTGCACCCCCACACCATGATCCCCTCTTAGCAGCAGCCCTGGGTGTCTAACTGGGAGGTGCCTGAACCTCCATGGAGCGATTCAAGTACTGACGATTCTACTAGCAGAAAAGTTAAGAGAAAGACAGGACAGAAAAGCAATAAAAGGAGTAAAGAAAGAAAGGACAAAAGATGAAACATGAAGAAAAGGAAAGAGAAGAAAAAACAAGAATTAACAACCATATGATATCACCTTTCCAAGGTCTCATGAAATTCCTGTTTAAGGAGATTATTTTATGATATTTTTAGTTTGGATTTACATTTTTACTGGTTTGTCAAGACCACTGCAAGTACACTGTCCAATATATTTTTTAAAAAATATATTTTGTTGATTTTTTACAGAGTTGAAGGGAGAAGGATAGAGAGGTAGAAACATTTATAAGAAGCATTGATCATCTGCCTCCTCCACACTCCCCACTAGGTATGTGTCCACAACCAAGGTACATGTTCTTGGCTGGAATCAAACCTGGGACTCTTGAGTCTGCAGGCCAATGCTCCATCCACTGAGCCAAACCAGTTAGGACTCTCCACTATGTTCAAGAAAAAACTGTATCTAATTAAAAGAGAATATTCAGGGGAGGGCATTTTGGGGTGACCAGGCTGTCAGGAAAGAGCAGTCAGGGATGGTTGGGTTGGCAGGGGAGCAGTAAGGTGTCGATCAGGTTGGCAGAAGAATGGTTAGGGGGTGATCAGGCTGGCAGGCAGAAGCAGTTAGGGACAATCAGGAAGGTAGGCGAGCAGTTAGGACCCAGCAGTCCCACATTGTGAAAAGGATGTCCACAGGGATCATGCCTAAACAGGCAGTCAGACACCCCCGAGGGGTCCCAGATTGGAGAAGGTGCAGATTGGGCTGAAGGACATCCCCCTGTGCATGAATTTCGTGCACTTGGCCTCTAGTTTACACACACACACACACACACACACACACACACACACACACACACTATGGTTAAGTGGCTGACCATCCATTTGTCCAACCAGCCAGTACATATGACACACACTGGCAATTTAAAAATAAATGTTGACTCGCTTATGCACAAAACATATAAAGCTTTTGCTGGCACCAATCTCATGTGTGTGTTTTGACTTGTCATTTTTTATTGTGAATTTGGTTGTTTTTGTTAATATTGTAACATGAACCACATTGCAATTTATTCATAGATCATCTGACAGACCTACCAGCCAGAACATATGACATGCACCAGCAATTCTGACTCATGCGTGTACAATATGTATAAAGCTCTAGCTGGTGCCAGTTGTACATGCATTTTAATTTTATAAATCATACTATAGATACTATTTTGACATGTAACTTTTTACAGTAACATAATTACTGCACTAATATTTTTTCTAATTAATTCCTTTCAATGTTCATGAATCTTTGCACCAGACTACTAGTACCATAATAGAGTGAAATGTTAATTTTCAGAGAAACTGAGTGTGAGATATTTGGCAACTCTGCACTTTCTTCACAATAGTTCTATGAATCTAAAAATGTACTAGAATGAAGTTCTTTATTAAAATGCAAAATTTTTAAAAAATAGTTTTTAAAATTGAATTAAGTGTGGTGACATTGGTTAATAATATTATGTAGGATTCAGGTATACCATTCAATAACACATCACCTATATATATTGTATTATGTGTTTACCACTCCAAGTCAAGCCGTCTTCTGTCACCATTTATTCTTTCTTTACTCTCCTACGCCCTCCCCCATATCTTTTTCCTCTTGTAATCATCACACTGTTTTCTGTGTCTATGAAATGTTTTCATTTAGGTATTTATTTATTTTTGCTTAACCCCTAACCTTTATACCCAGTCACTAATACACCTCCCTTTTTACAACTGTCAGCATGTTCTCTGTATCTGAATCTGTTATATTTTGTCTTTTTTTTCCTTTAATTTAGTTCATTATAGTCTATATATAAATGACATAATATGGTACTTGTCATTCTCTGACTGACTTATTTCACTTAGCATAATACTTTTCAGGCCCATCCATGCTGTCACAAAAGGTAAAATTTCTTTTCTCTTTCTTTTATTCTTTCTTTCTTTCTTTCTCTCTTTCTTTCTTTCTTTCTTTCTTTCTTTCTTTCTTTCTTTCTTTCTTTCTTTCTTTCCTTCTTCTTTGATTCTTTCTTGAGGTATTACATATGTGTCCTTATCCCCCCATTACCCCATCCCTGCTCATGCCTTTACCCCCTGGTGTCTATGTCCATTGGTTATGCTTACATGGATGCATACAAGTCCTTTGGTTGATCTCCCCCTTACCTCCAAAATCCCATACCTTCCCTCTGAGGTTTGAGCATTTGATCAGTACTACTTCTCTGTTTCTGGATCTGTTTTTGTTCATCAGTTTATGTTGTTCATTATATTCCACAAATGAGTGAGATCATTTGATATTTATCTTTCTTTGACTGGCTTATTTCACTTAGCATAATGCACTCCAGGACCATCCATGTTGCTGCAAATGGTAGGAGTTCCTTCTTTTTTATAGGAGCATAGTATGCCATTGTGTAGATGCATCATTGTTTTCTAATTCACTTATCTGCTGATGGGCACTTAGATTGTTTCAAAATCTTAGCTGTGGTAAATTGTGCTGCTATGAATATAGGTGTACATATACCATTTCTGATTGGTGTTTCTAATTTCTAGTGGGGGGGGGGTGGAAATAAACTAGACTACCACCTTACACCATACACGAAAATAAACTCAAATAGATAAAAGACTTAAATGTAAGACAGGAAACCATAAAAATCCCAGAAGAAGCCATGGGCAGCAAACTAGCAGACATATGTTGCAGCAATATATTTACTGATATAGCTCCTAGGGCAATAGAAACTAAAGAGAAAATAAACAAATGGGACTACATCAAAATAAAAAACTTGTGCACACTAAAAGAAACCATGAACAAAATAATAAGTAAGGCCACTGCATGGGAGAACATATTTGCCAATGTTATCATTGATAAGGGTTTAATCTCCAACATTTACAGGGAACTCACCAACTTCACAAAAGGAAGATAAACAGCCGAAACCGGTTTGGCTCAGTGGAGAGAGCATTGGCCAGCGGACTGAAAGATGCCGGGTTCAATTCCGGTCAAGGGCATGTATCCTGGTTGCAGGCACATCCCCTGTGGGGGCATGCAGGAGGTGATTGATAGATGTCTCTCTCTCATCGATGTTTCTAACTGTCTATCCCTCTCCCTTCCTCTCTGTAAAATATCAATAAAATATATTAAAAAAAAGTAAGATAAACAACCCAACCAGATACATTTTGAAAGAAGACAGAAGGAAGGCCAAGAGATATATGAAAACATGCTCAAAGACACTAATTATCTGAGAGATGCAAATCTAAATGACAATGTGGTACCATCTCACACCTGTCAGAATACCTAACATTAACAAATCAACAAAAGACACGTGTTGGTGATGTTGTGAAGAAAAAGGAACCCTCTTGCACTGCTAGTGGGAATGCAAACTGGTACAGCCACTGTGGAGAACAGTATAGAGATTCCTCAAAAAACTAAAAATGGAATTCCTGTTTGACCCAGTGATTCCACTTCTAGGAATATATTATTCCTTTTTTTATATAGCTGAGTGGTATACCATTATGTAAAGTTTTTCATCTATTAGTATACTCATCAAGGATATCTATACAAATAAAAGAGAGATGCAAATTTACTATATCTCCATTATGCCCACAAGCTAATCAAGAATGAGTATGCAAATTAACCCAACAAAGATGGTGAGTTAATTTGCATATGTGATTGCTGAAGAGTCCTGGGTCCTGGGAAAATGTTCGGAACACAGGCAGCTCCGAGCCTGTAGGCCCATGCATAGGCTCTGAGTTGCTGATGTCCCAGAACACCCCTGGCCAGATGTGGCCTGTGGGCTCCAGCACCAAGGAGGCTGGTTCCTGGGAAAAGCGGCAGGGGTTGCCAGGTGCAAGAGGCTGTGGGACAGGACTGGAACTGCTGCTGCATTGCCATGGCAATGCGGAGAAAGTTTCTGCCCCATGGTCACTTTTGTGTGCATTCATGCCAAGCAGCCTAAGTTCCTGTCCCCAGCCTAGTGGACACAGTGAATGTAGGGCCACTAGGTTTGAAGGCATGACCCTGGCAGCTGCCTCACACCATGTCCTCTGAATCCACGCCCCTCAGCCCACAGACACAGTGAATGTGTGGCTGCCAGGTATCGGGGCATACCCTGGATGCCAAGGACACATGCTTTGCCGAGTGGACCCAACGCATGAGGATCTTCTGCTCATGGTCTACAAAGGAAACACCTTTTCTCTTTCTTTCCTTTTTTCTTTTCTCTTCTCTTCCCTCCCCTTCCCTTCCTTTCCCTTTTCTTCTCTTTTTTATTTCTTTAAAAAAATTTTTTTTTATTAATTTTTTACAGAGAAGAGAGGAGAGAGATAGACTGTCAGAAACATCTGAGAGAGTAACATCAATCAGCTGCCTCCTGCACAATCCTCACTGGGGATGTGCCTGCAGCCAAGATACATGCCTTTAACAGAATAAAACCTGAGACCCTTCAGTCTGCAGGCCAACGCTCTATCCACTGAGCCAAACGATTTTCAGCATAAACATCTTTTCTGACTGCTCATTGGCTATGCTCCCTGTATGCCACCACTTGCAATGTTCTTGGTAACTTGGATAATAAGAATCCAAGAAGGTGATCTAGGCTTTTCCCAACATACTCCAGGAGAAAAAAATGAAGGTCCATTGATTGAGGGACTAAGAAATGTCATATTCTGTCCTAGCAGGTTTGGCTTTTCTACAGAGAGGAAGGGAAAGGGATAGAAAGATAGAAAGATCAATAAAAGAGAAACATGAATCAGCTGCCTCCTTCACACCTTCTAATGGAGATGTGCCCGCAACCAAGGTATATGCCCCTGACGGAATCAAACCTGAGACCTTTCAATCCACTGAGCCAAACCGGTTAGGGCATATTTGTTTGTTTTAACTGAGTTTCTATCCTGAGGAGTCAGTTTATTCCTTTCATCATACATACTCTTATGTGGGTGATATGTGCTTGGTAGTCAGTTGTGATTTCTTGTTTCTGTCATTAGTGCTGTGCTCTGAATTCCAGACTTCAGTCAGCAGTACCTTCTTTCACCAGTGTGCACCTCGAATCCTTGTGGCAACTGAGGTAATGGAATGGCTGACCCCTAAGAAATTTAAAATGTCTGTGTGTCCCAGAAATGTTCTTCACCAATGAAGTTTTCTTAAAGATTTTTCTTTTGAGGACTTTGAGACAAGTCTCTCAAGGACAAGACAGAAATATGAGTAGCCATCAAATTGTTATATTGAAACCCCTCTCCTTTCCCCAGCATCAATTCTAATGTATTAGAGGCAACTCAACTTCAACAATTTAGTAAACTAACTTCATATTCCACCTGAAGTTGTCCATAAATGGATGAGGAGGAACACTTTGTAAGTCATCATTTTGTTTTAGAGTCTTAAACCCGGCATGTCAGCATCCTTCTATGGGGCCAAAGGTATCTTAATCACTTCTCTATATGCAAATAGAACTAGTAAAGGCTTATTCTAATATGCTGTAGTTCATAAGGTGAGAATATGATTTAATTTACAATGACTCTCAGAGTATAAAATTTAATTAAAGTAGGAAGAGCATAAATATTAAATTAGTAAAACACTGTCAACACCAGAAATTACTGCTATATGTAAAATACAGCAAACTTTTTATATCTTGCAAGTAGAGGTAAATATATGTAATGAAAATTTATTCACTCTCATTTATCTTTATCTATTGGAAAGCTACAAGGCAGCAACATACAAAACATTATGAGCACTGATTGCAACTAACTAAATTGAATACTACTTACAGAATCAATCTTTCAATGCATCCCAGGTTTGACAAGAAACTCTCTTGAATCATATCTGTTTTTCTGAATCATCAGTTTAGATAAATCATTTGAAATGAATATTCAAATGATATGCCTATTTTTGTGGGTTTTTTTTCTGAATATGGCCTTCCATTTATAGATCTCTTTAAACATTTAAAAAAATCTTACATTGAAAATAGTTTTGTAAATCTAGACTTAGCTAATGGCCCCTTTTCATTCAAACATTTAAATGAAACACATTTTAATATATATCTAGTTTTACTTTGCATTTCATTATTGATCTATAGATTATTTCCATCAGTCAACTCAATGGTGTATTTTTAGAGTCTGAGAACATTTTATGATCTTCTAAAACCAGCTCTTCTTCAAAATTTGGGGATATGATTTCTTTTATTTTCTGTATGGCTATATTTTAATATTTTAATATTGTTTATACTGTAGCAATAGTGGTCAGATAGAAGTCAAATAAAATTAGAGCTAAACATAGACATAAATATCAACAAATGGAGGATAATATTAACTAGTAATATTTAGCAATTTACTAAAATAGAAGCATAACTTAACATGTACTTGTTGAGTCGCTATTCATTATTAACCCATATATCGTATTATTGGAAGCCAGGTTTTATGAATTTTAAAAGTCTCAAATATGTTTGATTCTATTAATTAGGTTCTCAAATTAACAAAAAATGTTTGCAAGAGTTATCATTTGATGGTTCCTTAGTATTATATAGTGCTAAATCTTGGCTGCATTCTAATGATTTTGTTTTTAGTAATTATATAGCAATATTATGCATATTATTTCATAATAAATATTAAAGTTATGTCAACTTCTCTGTAAACTATATGCTGGGTCCTATAATAACTATAAGTGATTTATTTTCTTATTCCCATTTATCTTATTCTTTAATACTAAGTAATAAAAATATTGAAATATAAATGCTTAAATTTACCTATCAGAATGAGATGACTGAAAAACAATTCTTAGCTGAACCCATAAAAATGTCTAAGCTTCAGTGGTGAGATACAGTGGAAAGGATAAACACAGGCTCTTACTGCTCAAACTAACAGAGACAATAAAGCAAACATATAAAAATAGAAATGATAATGTAGAACAGATTTAAATAAGCAAATTCAAAATTGCAACAACTTCTATCAGCAATATTGTCAGTTCTTGGATGTCTTGGAGTTTTGTAGACAAAGCAGTTTTTAAGGAAGTGGTGTTTTATAGAAATCATATAAATATAAAACAATGTGAGTAGTAATTTATACAAAGGAAAAGAACATTTAATCATATTTTATATGAAAACGGTATTGAAGAACTTAGCTTTTATTATCTTTTAATAGAATAATATTATTTCATATTATATTTATCAAGAATAAAAATAGCCCAAAGTGGTTTGGCTCAATGGAGAGAGCATTGGCCTGTGGACTGAAAGGTCCCAGGTTCGATTCTGGTCAAAGGCATGTATCCTGGTTGCAGGCACATCCCCTGTAGGGGGTGTGCAGGGGGCAGTTGATTGATATCTCTCTCATCAATGTTTCTAACTCTCTATCCCTCTCTCTTCCTTTCTGTAAAAAATCGATAAACTATACTTAAAAAAAAAAAGAATAAAAATAAACTAGATTTTAACCCTTTAAAATGGAATGTAAATCTTACCATAAAATGCAAATGATTAAAAGCAGTATGCATCCAGAAACATGGGAAAATATGCAACTGAATAATTATGCCATTTAAATATTATATGAATTTAACATTTAATTACCTGGGCTGATATTCAGCAAATACATTTATTTATGTTTAGATAATGTACAAGAAATTATATTATTTATTATAACATATTCCTTTGTTTACTATAAATAGAGTGATCGTTCTAGTCTGGATCCAAACACTAAGGCAAACAGGTACAATTAAGAAAGATATATTGTAACAGAAATCAGGTTGAGGTAATGCTTTACTTAACTCTTGATTATGGTTTGAAGATAAGGCATATACTGGCTTGTAGAGTATCTTTAAGGGAAAAAAGCCTTTACAATTGACACAGATTTTCAGAGCTGATGCACAATCAATTGAAAAGGGGTCTGAGTCTGCACGTTTAGGCAAAGAAAAAATTGACAACTTTAAAAACTCTATTTCAGCACTTACTTTTCAAAATCTAGATTGTGAGAGCCTTAGATATTTTTTTTCTTTTCTTCAAAAAGCAGACTAAAGTAGTCCCCTGTTTGATTGATTCCATTGGGAAAGAGTTAAAGCAATTTAAAATGTGATTTGTAGATGCTCTTCATCAACCAAGACTAACATTAGGTGTCAGTTCAAGTCACAAAATCTTCTTTTAAAAATTACTAGCTATTGACAAGGGAACATAAAAAAAGATTAGTATTTAATTTTAGATAAAATGGTAATATATTGATAAAAATCATGATTTCACAGAAGAAAATACAAAGTACTTATAGCAAAGGAAACAAAGAGTAATTCATTTGTCCATCAACCTACCAACCTATGTATCTCATATTGACCCAACCATATAATTATCATCATAATAGAAAAAATATAGAAATAGAGAAATGGGAAGCCAAGAAGTAGATATAAAGTCAAGTCTATTTGAACTATAATTTATTTGTGGTTAACCTGGGCACAGAGAGCACATTAAAAAATTCTGACATCTCCAAAGCAATATATAACTATTTATGTAATATAAAATATCTATTTAATTTTTTAAGATTCCTAGAAATGCATAATGTGATTTTTTTTCATATCAAACACAGAATTATAATTTCTATCTTTTGTTCTTGTTTCTTTATCACAATCCACAAAAGATATTCCAGGGTTGTTGTTGTTGTTTTTCTCTCTCTCTCTCTTTTAATTGATTTGAGAGAGAGGAAGGGAGGAGGCTGGGAGAGACAGAGAAAGAGATAATGACAGAGACAGAGAGAGACAGAGAGACATGGATCAGTTGCCTCTCCAGCTCTCCCTGATTGGGAATCAAACTACCACTGGATGATGCTCCAACTGAACCACATCAACCAGGGCAAGATGTGCCAAGGTTTCTGATGTCCACTCGAACTCTCCAAATTTTATTTTGGTGCTCATTGTGTATACTACTACCTTCTTGTCTTTCTCTCTTTCTCTAAGGCTTTTATAATATTTTCCACCCAAAACTCCTATACTTCATGGAAGATCAAGGTGGTCTGATACCCCTGAATCCTTCCACTAGTTTCAGTTACCCTGGTGAAGCACTGCAAAGACCTAGGACAATGGTCAGCAAACTCATCAGTCAACAGAACCAAATATCAACAGTACAAGGATTGAAATTACTTTTGAGAGCCAAAGTTTTTAAACTTAAACTTATTCTAACACCACTTCTTCAAAATAAACTCGCCTAGGCCATGGTATTTTGTGGAAGAGCCACACTCAAGGAGCCAAAGAGCTGCATGTGGCTTGTGAGTTTGACAATCATGGACCTACGGATTTAACTAGCCTAAACTGGGTTTTCTAGAGCAGGCAGAGAAAGAGATTTTGTGAATAATCCCGTTAATATTTTCCTACCCAGATAGTCATGCTCAGAGAAACATAGCAGATATATTTAAGATATTATCAATGAGCAAGATAAGTGATCAGGATGATGTAGCAATTCACATTAACCTTAAACATAACCAAAATAAAAGCATCAGGGACACTATTGTTTTACTTACTTACAACATAGAATTGCCTGCAGGGCAGCCTATTGCTTTGATCCCCAAACTTAATAATCAGTTTGTGAAGTTAAGTTTGCTTAAAAAAAGTACATCAATTGCTGCTGGAACATTTTTTTTTTATTTAATACTACTATTGCAAATGCATGTGCTTATGATATAAAATAAATGTGAAATTTTGTAGAACTTCAACAATAATGCATTATATTTTATAATATAACAAGTTATTATATAATAATTTTATAAGCAATAAAAATGACATTTTACATTAGCACATGTATAATGTCAATATATAATAAATCATTTAGAAAGATTAACATCCATTAATAATTGACAACCAGTCTTTGTGGATATTACTGGGATGATTAGGCAAATAATATTTTATTTGTGGTCTAATTTTATATATTTAAATATACAGCAAATATATACAGTAGCAATATATATGATTTTCTAGTTGTGTAAGAACAGAATGTTTATATGATGAAACTTAGGTAATACTTATTTTCATTTATCAGAGCCATGTGCCAGAATATTTCTGAAGAATTTTCAGAGATAAACCAAAATGTGTCCTGTTGGTATAGTCTCTTCCCCTACCTCTCTCTCAAGAGAAAGTTGGTGATGTATTGTACATTCTGCATCTCTCACCATGAATAAGTTCAACTTCAAGCACATGAGGGGAACTTGAAAATAAATACTCAAAGAACGTTTACACTCCTGAAGAACACAAAGAGTCATCTGATTTACACCTGAAAAGTCTAAATGTGAGAAGTTATGACTGGTTGCTTTGGATGGCAAAATAGGAGGTGCCTGCTTTGAAATGGTTGCTAAGCCCAGAGTTTGTTGGATCAAGGATGTGGAATGTTCTCTTAGCCATTGATGACTGCCTTTAGAGGAACAAAACCTGAGAGGCTTTCTGGAGAGGTTGGGTGATCTCAACAGAGATACTTCAGAAACTATAATTAAGAGAGAAATCTCAAATCCCAGAAATGTTCATTTGTTCTTGGGAGATCTCAATGGATAAGAACCAAAGGAAACACCATGAGAGGAGCAATCAGTTGTTAATTTCTCCACAATGGACACTATGGTTATATTACATTCATCTGAATGATGTAAACTCTCATTTACCTCTCCATATTCTCTTTGTTACAAACTCATGGGTCCTAAAAAAGTATCTAGAAAATGTATGATTGCCTAAAACAGCATTTAGAAGGTAATGAAATGAGAATGAAAGAAGAAATCAACCAGATGCTACTTCTCAGGTGCAGGTTTCTCAGCCTAATCTGAAAAATTACAAAAAGAAACTATATAAATCTGTTTCTAGATTGTTTATTAGTTCATTTTGTTCATTGGATTCCATGTGTAAGTTAAATCTTAGGGTACTTTTATTTCTCCAACTGGCTTATTTCACTTAGCATACTCTCTAGGTCCATCCATGTTGTTGTAAGTGGTAAGAGTTTCTTCTTTTTTATAGCTGAGCAGTATTCCATTGTATAAATGTATCACTGTTGCCTTTTATCTACTTATCTATTGAGGAGCATTAGGCTGTTGCCAGATTTTAGTTATCCTAGCTAATAAAAGAGTATTATGCAAATTGACCTGACATCCATCACACCACCACCCATGCCCAACAGCCAATCAGGAGCAAGTATGCAAATTAACCCAGCCAAGATGGCTATGACTACAGAGAGAGCAGGAGGGAGGCTTTGGTTGCCCTGGTGATGGAAGAAGCCAAGCTTTCCACACACCCTGGCTGGCCCAGGCCTCCACTTAAGGCTATAAAGTTTTGATTATAGAGGATAAATAAATTCCAACAGAAATGGCTGCTGCCACTGAGCGAGCAAAAGGCTTAGTTCCTCTCTAGGCTACAAAGTTTCAGTTGTAAAAGATAAATAAATCCCAGATACCAGGACTTCCACTTGGGTCACTAGGGGGCATGGCTTGCCTGCAAACCACCACAGGCCCCTCACCCAAGCCACCAATGCCCCAAGGAAATAGTCACCCTAATACAGGACACCCTTCAGGGCAAACCTGCTGTCCCTCACCCATGCACCAGGCCTCTATCCTACTTAATAAAAGAGTAATATGCAGATTTACCATCACTCCAACACACAAGATGACTGCCCCCATGTCGACACAAGATGGGCAACTCAAGAGGGCCAGGAGGGGAGGGCAGTTGGGAGGGACCAGGCCCGCAAGGGAGGGCAGTTGGGGTTAATTAAGCCTGTAGGGGAGAGCAGTTAGGGGTGACCAGGCTAGCAGAGGAGGGAAGTTGGAGATTACTGAGCCTAGAGGAAAGGGCAGTTGAGGGTACCTAAGCCTCCAGGGGAGAGCAGTTTGGGGGTACCAGACCTACAGGAGAGGGCAGTAAGGGGAAAACAAGCTGGAATGGGAGCAGTTAGGCATCAATCAGGATGGCAGAGGAGTGGTTAGGGGGTGATCAGGCTGGCAGGCAGAAGCCGTTAGGAGCAATCAGGAAGGCAGGCAGGTGAGCAGTTGGGAGCCAGTAGTCCTAGATTGTGAGAGGAATGTCTGACTGTCCCCTAAATGGGCAGTCAGACATCCTTCCACAAATCCCAGATTGGAGAGGGTACAGGCTGGGCTGAAGGACACCCTTTCCCATAATGCATGAATTTTGTGCACCAGGATTCTAGTTATAAATAAAGTTACAATGAATATAGGTGTGCATGTCTTCTTTCAAATTAGTATTTCAGGTTTATTCAGATATATTCCCAAAAGTGCAGTCAGTGAATCATATAGCAGTTCCATTTTTTTTGTTTATTGAGATAAGTCCATACTGCTTTCCACAGTGGCTGCTCCAGTCTGTATTCCCATCAGTAGTGCATGAGGATTCCCTTAAGGAGACCTGACTTGGGGTGTTGAGTACACAATATAGTGTATAAATGGTATGCTGTGGTATTGTATTTATTGTCACCCCAATAAATCCAATAAAGAAGTTAAAATAAATAAATATATATATTATATGACATTTTGTAATTTTGATATAATATTGGCTTGGAATTTTTAAATGTGCAAAAAACCACACCCTATCATATGTAAAATGACTAAAACAGCTATAAAATGTGTCTAAAATTTTTTAAAACATATTTTTAATTTTTTCAGAGAAGAGAGAGATAGAAACATCAATTATGAGAAAGAATCATTGATCAGCAACTTCCTGCACACCCCCTAATGGGGACTGAGCCCGTGATCTGGGCATGGGCTCTTGACCAGAATTTAACCTGGGACTCTTCAGTCGCCAGACCAATGCTCTATTCACTGAGCCATACCAGTTAGAGAATAAGATTTTATAGCACAGTTTTGAAATTGAGTCCAGAATATAAATTTTGTGGAATAATAGTGAGAAATAATAAAATGCTTTCAGTTCCATCCTTCAGTGTATTTCATTCAATAAATTACTTGTAATTAAATATGTTAAAAAACACTTCTCATATTTTCTAGAGAAATAACAATGGTGTAAACAGTTGCCCAACCAGTGTGACTCACTATTTGAGCATTGACCCATGCACCAAAAGGTCTCTGGTTTTATTCCCTGTCAGGGCACATGCCTGGGTTGTGCCCTCTATCCCTTGTAGAGACCATGTAGTAGGCAACTAATGATATTTTTCATGGATGCTTACATCTCTTTTCCCTTCTCCTTCTCTCTTCCTCTCTCTCTAAAAATCAATAAAAATAAATAAAATGTAGTAAAAAGGATAATAAAAAGGCAGTGGATCAGAAGATAAAATTGAATCTAAATACCAGTTGTAAAATCTTTCAATGCTCTATGGATATAAGGCTGATTTTCCAGTGTCTGAAAGTTTAGTTATACTAGAGATTATTAGCTCTTTAAATAATTTAGATAAGAAATTTAGTTCAGTCTTTGCTGGTGTGTCTCAGTGGTTGATCATCAACCTATGAACCAGGAGCTCATGGTTCAATTCCCAGTCAGGTCACATGTCTAGATTGCCAGATCAATCTCCAATGAAGGGCATGGAGGAGGTAGCTGATCAATGAATATCTGTTGTCATTGATGCTTCTATCTCTCTCTTCCTATCTCTTCTCTGAAATCAATCTACACTAATAAAAGAGAAACATGCAAATTAACCATATCTCCACTAGGTCCACAAGCCATGCCCACCAGCTAATCTGGAGCTAGGATGCAAATTACCCCAACCAAGATGGTGGCAGCCACAGAGCTGGAGCAAGAAGGAGGCTTGGGCTGCAACCAGAGATGGAAGAAACCAAGCTACCTGCTGCCCTCGCCACTCCTGGCCTCCACTCAAGGCTACAAAGTTTCAATTATAGAAGATAAATAAATCCCAGATACTTGCTTTCAGCTATCCCTGGCCTCCATTCAAGAAGGTGCTGCAAAAAAGAACAAAGAAAAAAGGAGGGGCTGGGAGCTTGGGTTGCCAGGTGTTGATCAAGCCAAGATGGAATGGCAATTTTGGGTGATCAGGCTGGTGGAGGCGGGGCCATTGGGAGTTTGCAAACCAGGAGAGAGGCCAGTTGGAAGTCAGTAAGCTGTTAGTGGGGGTCAATTGGAGGTGATCAGGACAGAAGGGGGGCAGTTTGGAGAGAGCAGGCCGGCAGGGGACATTAGGGTTAAAGCAGGCTGGCAGGCAGAGTGGTTAGAGGCAAGCAGGCAGCCACGCAGGCAGGTGAGCAGCTAGAGCCAGCAATCCCATATTGTGAGATGGATGTCCAACTGCTGGGTTAGTCCCGATCTCTGTAAATTGGCCGTAGGACATCATTCAAGGGGTCCCAGTTTGGAGAGAGTGCAGGCCAGGCTGAGGTACACCCCCAGAGTGCACAAATTCCATGCACTGGGCCACTAGTAAAAATATATTAAAAAAGAAAGAAATTCAGTTCACTCATATATAAAACATTTTTACATGTTACTATTGTGAGTAGATTTCTAAAGGAAAATTCTCAAAGTAAACAAAACCTCATTATTGTTGATAACTTGTTTAATATTTCACATAAAATGTCTAAATATATTGATAAATTGGCATTCTGATGTTTGCTAAATATTTAAACTCCCTAAGCTTTCTAAGTTCTGTTTACAGATAAATAAAATAATTTTGGAAACTAACATATGTTTTATGAATATTTAACTGGAGTCACCAAACATATTCATTTCCTTTTTTTTTTTAATATTCACCCAAGAATATTTTTCCCATTGATTTTTTTAAAAGAGAAAATGGAAAGGGAAAGAGAGAGAGAAACATCAATGTTTAAGAGACACATCTGACTGGGAATCCAACCCACGACCCTTCAGTTCTATGGGCTGAAACTCTGACCACTGAAAACAAAACAGCCAGGGCTCATTTCCTTTTAAACCAAATATCTAGGATTAACTCAACTAACAACACATTTAAAGTTAGATTTTCATAATGAAACATACATGTATACATTTAAACTATTAAAATTGCTGTAAAAGATTGTCTCAGTATGGGTTTTTTGAAATAATAGAATCATGGACGGCTCATGCTTAAGAACTAGAAATTATGTCTCTCTCTAAAAAAAAATAGTAAATAATAAAACAAAATAAAATTTAAAAATAGTCTCAATGGGATGACTCAGTATGGGAGCAGTATCCCATATACCAAAATGTTGTGAGCTCAATTTCTGTCAGGACACATACCTAGGTTGTGGGTTTGATCCTCGGTTAGGGTGTGATTAGGAGGCAACCAATCCATGTTTCTCTCTTACATCTCTCTCTCCCTCTATTTCTAAAATAAATAAACACGATTTAGAAAGAAATGAACATATCTTTATATATTTATTAGAAAATAATAAATATGCAAAATCTAAGGAACTATCACACTCAAGAAGAATCTACAAAAGTATGGGAAAATGGTGATGTGGTATCCTGGATGGGATATTGAAACAGAAAGGTCAATAAGTAAAAATGAAATAAAACTGAATACAACATAAACTTTAATAAATAATAATAATGTATCAACATTGGCTTGTTAATTGTTTCAAAAATATCATTTTAATGTGAAATGTTAATAATATAAGTTTGAGGTATACATTAATTTTGTCTTCACAATTTTTTTTGTAAATATAAAACTTCTAAAATTTAAAATGCTATTTAAAAGAAAAAATGTTAGGAAAATTAATAGAAATGAAGGATATGACTATCCATCTAGGTTCAAAGAAAATTTAATAGAAACGCCATATTTAAATTTAAAGTTCTGTTTCTTAAAGTTTACTTTTAAACAAAAGCTCAGTTCTTTA
Source organism: Lasiurus borealis (assembly GCA_004026805.1). Classification (NCBI taxonomy): domain Eukaryota; kingdom Metazoa; phylum Chordata; class Mammalia; order Chiroptera; family Vespertilionidae; genus Lasiurus; species Lasiurus borealis. Next base: position 40,384 of record PVJN01011476.1, read on the forward strand.
AAATCATAGGTAAAATAATAATTTTAAAGGCAAAATAAGTACAGGAATATAAATCACTTACTAAAACTCATTAGAAACTACATTAGAAGAGGAAAACATTCCACATACATTTAAATGTTTTTAATTGATATCTTCCTAAAAATATACCACATATGTTTAAATTTTGTATCTTCATTTTTTATAGCACGCTATGGTTGTGTATATGTATTGAGGAGATATTTTTTTGTAATTAGTTTATTACACTTTTTATTTATTTATTTTTTAAAGACAATAGCTTAGACTTATTTATAATTTTCTACATTAATTTAGTTGAAGTTATCCAATAGTACTCTATTTTTCCCAGTTAAGTTAGCATGATGAACATATTTTTTATATACTTAAAACCTATATAATTTTATTAATCAATGTCACCCCAATAACTTTTTTTGTGTGTGTGTAGGGGGAAGTCTGTTTATTTTATTTATTTTTGATTTTTGATCACATACTGAATGTAAACTTTTTCCCTCTTCTGTTTCTTTATTACCACAATCTTCTTATCTACCATAGCTCACAATGTTTGTATTTATTTGCAATCTCCATTTCTCACCAATATCAGTGCATTTTCTAAGATATTACTGTAATTTGTTCTCACCACTGCTTCTAACATTGCCAGTTGCTGTCCACTTAGTTTTATTAAAAAAATTCTTCTTCCTTTTTTTTTGTGCCTTCTGCCTTTTGTCACTTTACTCACATAACACAAAGTAGGGTCAAAAAGGTGATCTATAATAAGCACCATCAGCCAGATACATAATCAATTTACTTGTAATTTATTACCCAAACACATCAGAGTACATTGGATTGACTCCGAGTTTTTGCAATATTTGGCTGAATTTATTATTTCCATGCTACTGGTAGCTTGAAGATTAGATTTCCATGCCATTGTGATCACTGTTGTTATTATATCTAGAGTAGCAGCCATTTAGTCAGTGTCAGATTTCTCTTTAAAAACTTGGGACTTCACACCCAGCCAGAATGGCTCATGGGTGGAGTGTTGACCTATGAACTAGGAGGTCACAGTTTGATTCTTCATCAGGACACATGCCCAGGTTGTTAGCTAAATCCCCAGTGTGGACTGTGCAGAAGGCAGCTGATGAATGACTATTTCTCATCAGTGATATTTCTATCTCTTTCCCTTTCCCTATCACTCTAAAATCAATAAAAACATTAAAAACTTAGGACCTCAGACAGGAAAAAATAAGTACCATACAATTTCACTTATAAGTGAGATATAGAAAAAGAAGGCAATAAATGAACAAACAAACTCATAGACAAAAATATGAAGGTTACTAGAGGGGAAGGATAGTGGTGGAAGGATCAGAGGTAAAGGGGTTAAATATATGGTGATGAGTGTAGACTATACTGGGTGGTAAGCACATAATGAAAATACAGATGATGTAATATAGAGTTATATACTTGAAACTTACATAATGTTATTAACCAATGTTACCCCAATAAATTTAACTTAAAAAAATAAACAGAATAAAATGGGAACTGTTTGGTTCCTGGTATATAATAATTTTAAGTGACTGACCTCATTACAGAATCTTAATAAGATTAGTTTATTTTGGTACATTCTGAATCTTTTTCTAAGGTACATACTTACATAATTTTAGTAAGTAATTGAAAATACAATCTATACTAATAATAGGGTAATATGCAAATTGATTGGGATGCCATCCCAGTAATGATCCATCATCAGGCTGCCTGTGTGGCAGGCATGGGTGGGTGGGGACTTGCAGTGTTGAGGACAGAGGCAAGGCCTCGGCAGAGAGGCCTCCTCACACATCTGCACCAGGGTCTACAGGCACACTAAGAGGCCTTTCTGCCACAGCCCTCGCTGTGGATCCACAGGTATGCAGAGAGGCCCCTCTACCTCAGGCCCAGCCAGGGGTCTGCAGGAATTTGAAGGTCCTGAGGCCTCCGCCATGGCCCGGCTCAGGGGCAGGGCTGTAATGGGGTCTCTGTGCGCCTGCACTGTGGGTCCACAGGCCTCCCTTGGCTCCAGTCTACCTCTTTGGGGCAATCCATCTAGGAGCTCTGGATAGGTGGATGAGACCTGCCTTTTTGGGGCAATGAATTGCAGGGCTTCTGCACTGTGACAGGGCACAGGACCACCCCCTCCAGCTCTCCTTCTCTCTCCCCGCGCCCCCCGGCCCTGAGTGCATGGATTTTGTGCTTTGGGTCACTAGTAAAATATAAATTCCTTCTTCTCTTGAAACCAAATTCTATAGCAAGACACTGCACTTTTTAGGATGGCTGGGAAGTGTGGTGGTCAGTCCCATTAAGTCCAGAAGATGGTGATTTTTATTTTTTTTAAATATATTTTATTGATTTTTTACAGAGAGGAAGGGAGAGAGATAGAAAGTCAGAAACATCGATGAGAGAGAGACATCGATCAACTGCCTCCTGCACACCCCCTACTTGGAATGTGCCCACAAAGAAGGTACATGCCCTTGCCAGGGAATCGAACCTGGGATATTTATTAAACACGCAGAGCAATGTGTATTAAGAGTTTAAGTCACCTTCTCATATGTACCTTTTGTCACACTAATTATGGAACTTTCATCTTGTTGACATACAATAATGAGGTTCATCCGATTATAAGAATGTCACTTCAGAATGAGAATTGTCCTTAAGCTGCATCTAGTCAATATTTAAAATTATTGGCAAGAAAACTCTAGAATATTAAGTGGTGACCGAAGTTTATATATCTGGAATAATTAAAATCTCAGATAACACTTTGTTCTCAACTGCTCATAAATAAGTTCTCTTTTACATTTATTGTGTTCTGACAATACATTCGTTACTTTAATTTTATCACATTTTTGTCAGTCAAAAATTTACCCAAGCAGGAGATTTATATTTATTTGAAGTGCAAATACAATATTTCTTTATAGGAACCTCTCTATACATGAAGAAAGATATTGTCATTATTAGTGTTTTCATTCAAGGCTACGGAATTCTAATGCCATAAACTACTATTTTAAAAAAATGATATTTTCTGGTTCTTCAAAAGGTTGCTAATGTTACTTTCTCTCTGAAAATTTTTCTCTTAATGTCCTCTCTGTTGCCTATATACCTTTTTTTTTTTAATCTCAGAAGCACATCAGGTTATCTAATAAAAGTTTTTAAACAGAATATGATTGCAAACTAAAAATGCTGAAGTCACCAGCTAACATTTTATTATCATAACCTTTGTGCTTATTGTTATGCACCACCTTATTTTTCTCAGAATGCTTTATAATCATCTTCTAGCTATCTTTAGCTAATATGCATATTATATAATTGCTAATGAAGAAATATGATAATAATGTATGAACTGTCTCACCCTCTTATTTCTTAAATAAAATATTTTCTATGTAAGCTAGATTCTTCTCATATCCAATTGCCAGCAAATCACACGGAATGAAAATTCGGCACATAACATTTTTCTTCAGCAGATGAAACTTTTGCATTCCTTTTACTTCTTTGTTTAGCATTACTTCAATTGGATTTTTACTGTTCATAATGACAGCTAGAATATTAAGCTACAAAGTATTTTAAATCATAAAATTGGGTTTCAAAGATTCTAAATGTAAAATTAAACAGAATGGAGATTAAATATAGTCACTTTAAATGTGGAAGAATATAGAAGAAAGCATTTGCTTATACTGAAACATAGGAGAGTTATAAGGTTATGCTTAATACTTACCCCATATCCTTATGTTACATTAGGTGTCTTTTATTACTGATGGCCTATCATAAATATATTAAGGCAATATTACCATTTAACCTTTATATATGAAAAGTATTTATGAATTCAGAGATGATAAGGTTTTATTAATCTTTAGACATTGGTGTTTATTTGTTTATATACTCTTGACATACTTTTATTTTATATTTGTGTATATTGACTGCACACATAAATAAAATAAGGAATTATGGTATAATAAGTAGTTGAAGTCAAATAATTGCCAGTAATATTTTCTGTGATACTGGATTTGTGTGATCATCAGTTTCCTTCTGTAATGTGAAAACCTGGAATTTTGATCTCTTAGCCCCAATAGAATTTATATTTATAACGCTGTGAAATTTTTGTGCTTCTTTTTCAGTTTTCAAAACTATACCACAGCTGAAACCAGCTTGGCTCCTGTGAACTGAAAGGTCCTGGGTTTGATTCTGGTCAAGGGCATGTATTTTGGTTGTGGGCACATCCCCATTGGGGAGCATTCAAGAGGCAGCTGATTGATGTCTCTCTCTCATTGATGTTTCTGGCTCTCTATCCCTTCTCCCTTCCTCTCTGTAAAAAAATCAATAAAATATATATTTTAAAAAGTTAAAAAAAACTATACCATAATTGTCTTTTTCTTTAATGTTTTTATTATCTCTTTTACTGAAGGCTTTCACCCATATGCGGAAAACATAATAGTTTTTCTAGTAATCTTTGATGGTTTCCAACCAAGGCATTATATTTTTGTCCTTAAAAATTAGATGATGGGGAGAATCCAAGATGGCGGCATAGGCGAGCACCTAAACTGCTGCCTAGCACAACAATGTCAAAACTACAACTAAATGAACGGATATCATCCGGAACAACAGGAAAGCTGGCTGAGTGGAAATTCTACAACTAGAAGGAACGAGAGGGGTTTATGGAGACCTAGAGGAGATGCAAAAAGTTGAGGTATGAAGCATGTGTGGAGAGAGTGGGTGCCAGATTGTTTAGCTGGCTTCCTCTGGCAGGAAGGACATGGGAAACTTCCAACTGCACTGAACCCCTTATTCTATGGGACTGAATATCAGGTATGGCTGAAACTCATAAGAGGGGAGTTTGGACTGTGAAAAGGGAGAAGTGCATGGAAATTTAGGGAAGCCGCGAAAGGGCAGAAGTCTGGTGGCGCACACAGCATTGTGCACAGAGGACGGACTGCTGATTGTGCTGCCAGCTATCACAAGTGGGCAGGAAACAGACCCTCCAAACTGTGTCACTTCTACCTCCACTAAACCCTAGTTTCTGGCAAGACCCTGGGGACCCAGACTCATATGGTCCCAGAGCACAAGGGAGCCAGAAAGGTAGTGGTCTAGAGGCACTGGGCTTGAGCACAGGGACCAACTATTACTCAGAGAAAAGTGAGACCCAGGTACCATGTAGGACAGGGCCGAGGGGAAGACAAGGTGGTCGTTAAGCCCTGAGACTCCACTTCTCCCAAACTCCACAAAGAGGCTTTTGCACTTTTGCAAGTCTTGTATCATAAGGCTGAATCTAACACAGAAGTTCTCCCAGCATAGTGAAAATGCAGAGACAAAGGAAGAGGTCACAAACAAAAGAAATGGAGGGGAAAAAATGACTGGATATAAAGTTCAAAACCATGGTTATAAGGTTTTTCAAGAATATCCTAGAAAAGATGGATAAATTTAGTGAGACCCCAGAGGAGATGAAAAAGGACCAATTAGAAATCAAACATACACTGACTGAATTTAAAAATATTATACAGAGACCTAACAGCAGACTAGAGGAAGGCAAGAATCAAGTCAAAAATTTGAAATATAAAGAATCAACTTAATACAGTGGTACCCCGAGATACAAGTTTAATTTGTTCCATAACTTTGAGGCATGGGAAACTCTGAGACGCTTGAGTCGTGGTAAACTGGTGGGTTGTGTGCAGCCGGCCGATCCATGGAATTACTCCTATCTCAAATGTTGCTCGTATTCCAAAGCAAAAAACGCTCGCTCAATGTATCATATCTCAAAAATCTCTTATGTTAGGGCACTCATATCTCAAGGTACCACTGTAAAAGAAAGATAAATGACCCAATAAAAAAATGGGCAACAGACCTAAATAGAACTTTTTCAAAAGACGACAGAAGGAAGGCCAAGAGACACAAGAAAACATGTTCAAAGTCACTAATTATCTGAGAGATGTGAATCAAAATGACAATGCTATACCATCTCACACCTGTCAGAATTGCAATCATCAACAAATCAACAAACGACAAGTGTTGATGAGGATGCGGAGAAAAAGGAACCCTTGTGCACTGTTGGTGGGAATGCAGACTGGTGCAGACACTGTGGAGAACAGTATGGAGTTTCCTCAAAAAAATAAAAATGGATCTCCCATTTGACCCTGTAATCCCACTCTTAGGAATTTATCCTAAGAAATCACAAACACCAATCAGAAAGGATTTATGCACTCCTATATTCATAGCAGCACAATTTACAATAGCTACAATTTGGAAACAGCCAAGGTGCACTTCAGCAGATGAGTGGATCAGAAAACTGTGGTACATCCACACAATGGAATTCTGTGCTGCCATTAAAAAGAAGGAATTCTTACCATTTTTAGGAACCTGGATGGAACTGGAGAGACTTATGCTAAGAGAAATAAACCAGTCAATGAAGGAGAAACACCACATGATATCACTCATTTGTGGATAATAAAGAACATTATAAACCTGATGAACAATAGAATAGACACAGAAGCAGTAAAGCATAAAACGGACTGTCAAATTATAGCAGGAAGTTTAAGGAGAGGTGTGGTAGATAAGAAATCAACCAAAGGACTTATATGCATGCATATAAGCATAACCAATGAACACAGACAATAGGGCATTGGGGTATGCCTGGGAAGGGGGGGTGGCGCAATGGGGAGATATGTATACATGTAACAGAAAAAATAAAAAATAAAAGAATCTTGCCGACACTGGTTTGCTCAGTGGATAGAGCGTTGGCCTGCGGACTGCAAGGTCCCAAGTTTGATTCTGGTCAGGGGCATGTACCTTGCTTGCGGCACAACTCCAGTAGGGGGCGTGCAGGAGGCAGCTGATCGATGTCTCTCTCTCTCATCGATGTTTCTGACTTTCTATCCCTCTCCCTTCCTCTCTGTAAAAAATCAATAAAAATATATTTTAAAAAGTAAAAAAAATAAATAAAAGAATCAGAAAACATTCAACTGTAGAAGCAAGAGGAAAAAAGAATAAAAAAATGTGAAGATGATGTAAGGAGCCTCTGGACAACTTCAAGCGTATCAACATCAGAATTGTGGGGGTGCTAGAAGAAGAGAGAGATCAAGATACTGAAAACCTATTTGAAGAAATAATGACTGAAAATTTCCCCCACTGAGTGAAAGAAATAGACTTACAAGTCCAGGAAGCTCACAGAATCCCAAACAAAAGGAATCCAAATAGGACCACACTAGGACACATCATAATTAAAATACCAAGAGCAGAAGACAAAGAGAGAATATTGAAAGTATCAAGAGAAAAACAGTTAATTACCTACAAAGGAGCACCCATGCTATTGTCAGCTGATTTCTCAACAGAAACTATGCAGGCCAGATGGGAGTGGCAAGAAATATTCAAAGTGATGAATAGCAAGAATCTATAACCAATAATACTCTATCTAGCAAAGCTATCATTCAGAATTGAAGGGCAGATAAAGAGCTTCACAGATAAGAAAAAGCTAAAGGAGTTCATCAATACCAAACCAGTATTATATGAAATGCTGAAAGGTACTCTTTTAGAAGAAGAAGAAGAAAAAGTTAAAAGAAAAAATTATGAACAACAAATACATATCTATCAACAAATGAATCTAAAAATTAAGTGAATTAAAAATTTGGTGAGCAGAATAAACTGGTGAATATAATAGAATCAGGAGGACAGAAAGGGAGTGGACTGATAATTCTCAGGGGAAGTAGGGAGGGGTGTACAGGGAGAGACTGGACAAAAATCATACACCTATGGACGAGGTCAATATGGGGGGAGGTAAGGGTAGAGGGAGGGGTGAGAGCCGGCTAGAGGGGAGCTATGGAGGGGGAAAAGAGAAACAAATGTAATAATCTGAATAATAAATATTTCATTTAATTAAAAAAAATCAGATGATGGACATGCTGAGATAATGTATTTGATGAAACTATAGTCAGAGCATAACTCTATAGCACTGGATTATTTATCCATGTTTTCCCTGCAAGTTTGTACTACAGGCTTATATTGCAAAGGTCTAGAAGAAAATAATAATAAAAAAATAACAAGTGATGAAGGAAATAGAAGGTCCTGCAATCTTAAACGGAGTAAATATTACCTTTGGGTAATGAGTTAAAAGTTATAACCAAGGCATTCCCATGTTTAACATGATATAGGTAAAATTTGGTGAAGCCAAATAAATTTGTGTTGCCTTCCATTGATAGTTTAAAAGACTATATTACAAAGATATAGAAGTCAAAACTGAGTGGTACCAGCATAAAAAAGAAACAACTAGATGAATAGAACAGAATCACAATCCCAGAAATATACTCTTGCATACAAGGTCAACCAACATTTGACATGGGAGCCAAGAATATACAATGGGGAAGAGATAGCTTTTTCAAAAAATAGTATTGGGAAGACTTTATGCACACATGTGACAGAATAAAATTGAACCCCTGTCTTAGACAACTCATATAAATTAACTTAAAATGGATTGAATAACTTAAAAATATGTTCTGATAACATAAATCTCCTTAAAGAAAATATAGGGGGAAAACTCATTGACACTGGTCTTGTCAAATATTTTTTGAAATGACATGAAAAGCACAAGCAATAAAAATAAACAAATGGGACTACATCAAACTAAAAAGCTTCTGCACACCAAAGAAACCATCAACAAAATAAAAAAGCAATTTACAGAATGGAAGAAAATATTTGCAAATCATACACTTAATAAGAATTAATATCCAAATGATATTATTCTAGTTCATAGCTAAAAACATTCAAAACCCCACGAGTAATCTGATTAAAATGGGAAGAGGAATTAAACAGATATATTCTACAGAAAATATTCAAATGGCCAACAGATACATAAAATTATGCTCCATATCTCCAATAATAATGGAAATAAAAATCAAAACAATAAAGGAATACCAACTCAACCCTGTTAATATGACTATCATAGAAAAGACAAGAAATAACAGTATGGGCAAACAATGGAGACAAGGGAACACTTAGCACTGTTTGTGGGAATGTAAAATGGCATTCTATATCATAATATTCTAGAAAACAGTATGAAGGTACCTCAAAAAATCAAAAACTGAACTACTGCATGATACAGCAATCCCACTTTTAAATATACTAGAGGACTGGTGCATGAAATTCATGCCCAGGGGTGTCCTTCAGGTCAGTCTGCACCCACTCCATCCCTTGAGAGATGTCCGACTGCCCATTTAGGATTGGGCTTTAATGGGCAGTCAGACATCCCTCTAATAATCCAGGACTGCTGGCTCCCAACTGCTTGCCTGCCTACCTTTCTGATTGCTCCTAACTGCTTCTGTCTGCCAAACTGATCACCCCTTAACCACTACCCTGCCAGCCAGATTGATGCCTGACTGTTCCCCTGCTAGCCTCTTTGCCCCTAACTGCCCCCCTCTGAAGGCCTAGTTTGCCCAAACTGCTCTTCCCTACAGACCTGGGTCCCCTCAACTGCTCTTCTTTGTAGGCCAGGTCACCCATAACTGTCCTCCCCTGCAGGCCTGATTGCCCACAACTGCTCTCCCTTTCAGGCCTGGTCCCTCCCAACTATCCTCCCCTGCTGGCCATCTTGTGGTGGCTATCTTGTGTCCACATGGGGGCAGTCATCTTGTGTGTTGGAGTGATGGTAAATCTGCATATTACTCTTTTATTAGATAGGATAGAAACCTGGTGCATGGGTGAGGGCCAGCTGATTTGTCCTGAAGGGTGTCTCAGATCAGGGTGGGGGTTCCTTTGGGGCATAGGGCAGCCTGGGCAAGGGACCTGTAGTGGTTTGCAGGCTTGCCACACCCATGGCGACCCAAGTGGAGGCCTTGGTATCTGGGATTTATTTATCTTTTACAATTGAAACTTTGTAGCCTGGAGCAGAGCTAAACCTTCTGCTTGTTCTTGCTCAGTGGCTGCAGCCATTTCTATTGGAATTTATTTATCTTCTATAATTGAAACTTTGTAGCCTTAAGCAGAGGCCTGGATGGTCCATGGTGTGTGAAAAGTTTAGCTTCCTCCATCACTGGGCAACCCAAGCCTCCCTCTTGCTCTCTCTGTGTCCAGAGTCATCTTGGTTGGGTTAATCTGCATACTCGCTCCTGATTGGCTTGTGGGTGTGGCTTGTGGGCTTGGCTGTTAGGTATAGCAGAGGTACAATCAATTTGCATATTACTATTTTATTAGATAGGATACTCAAAGTAAATAACATCAGGACCTTGAAGCGATATCTGCACCCTATGTTTATCACAGAATTATTTATAATAGTCAATAAATATGCAAGTGTCCTAATTTTGTCTATGGGTGAATGAGTAAAGAAGATGTGGTGTATATCTCCAATAGAATACTATTCAGCATAAAAAAGAAGGAAATCTTGATTTTTTTCAACAATATTGATGGATGGACTTTGAAGACATTATGGCTAAGTGAAATGTTAGATAGGGAAGGATAAACACTGTATGATATCACACATATGTGAAATCCAAAGAAAGTCAAATTCAGAATCAGAGAATAGAATGGTGATAGTTAGGATCTGGAGGGTGGAAAAAATTGGAATACGCTGGCAAAAGGTACAGACTTTCAGGTATAAGAGGAATAAATTCTGGGATCTAATGTATATGATAGTGGTTACAGCTAACATTCTATCATTTACTTACAAGTAGCTAAGATAGTAGATCTCAAAATTTCTCATCACAAAAATGAAATGATAATTATGTGAGATGACGGCAATGTTCACTAGACATGCTTTGGAAACTATCTGCAATATTTAAGTGTTTTAAATCAACATATAAACCTTAATCTTACACAATGTCATATGGCAATTATATTGCAATAAGATGGGAAACATTTAATAAGCACATAGTTTTCTTTTATACTACAAGACAAAGGGAAAACATGATTCCAGAATTTATGCAATACTTTTGCCAAGGTTTCGTAATTGATTATAGATGTTGAATTTGCTACTTAGAAATTCTAACTAGGAATCATCAATTATTTGTAAAAAAAGAAATGTGGATGAAAGGTATATGATTAAAATGGATGCAAAGCCTACTTTTTGCAGTAGAGCCAGCAGTCCAATTTATCCTGAGACTCACCCAGTTGGATTGAATTTTTCCACTTAAATAAATAGGAAAACATTCAAAAGTAGAAAAATTACTCAAAAGCAAATAAATCTAAAGGTGTTCATAACCTAATTATAACAGATTTACAACTTTTATAACTCTTTTTTATGTATCTGAAATATTTTCTTTTTCAAAAATGTGGTATCACATCCCACTTCTAGTAATATATCCTAAGAAACCTGAAACAACAATGAGAAAAAAAATATCATGCAGCCTTATGTTTATAGCACCACAATTTACAATAGCTAATATCTGGAAATAGCCCATGTGCACATCAATAGATGAGTGGATAAAAAATCTGTAGCGCATTTACACCATGGGATACATGCAGCAGTCAAAAGAAGAATATCTTACCCTTTGAGACAGCATGGAGGGACCTGGAGAGAATCATGTTAAGCAAAATAAATACGTCAGAGAAAGACAATTATCCCATGATATCACTCATATGTGGAATCTAAGAAACAAAATAAACGATGAATGGAGTGAATCCAAATACATGAAAGCATGGAACAGAATGCAGAATCTCTGAGGGAAGGTAGAAGAGGGAAGGCAAGTGGGAGGTAATCAATCAAAGACTATATATAGTTATATGCATAACCCATGGACATAGACAATGGGGTGGTGAAGACGTGGACAGGATGTGGTGGCAGGCTGGAGGTTGTCAATGGGGAAAAATGGGGACATAAATAATACTTTCAATAATAAATATTTATTTTTTAAAGTGTTGTGGCACCATAAATTTAAATATTTCTTGATTTAGCAACACAAGTAACAATATTTATTACTATCCCTAAAGACAAAGGATTATAAACTAGAATAAAACATGTGTGTAATGTATACCCAAGAATAAAAGATTGCTTTTAGCCTAATCATAGGAACTCTGATTTAATCTCATTTTGTTTATATTTTTTTGTTTATAACTAGGATGAAGACAAATATAGAATTAAAGAAACCAAAAGTGATTACAAAATTTTAAAATTCTATAAGAGAGAGAGACATACTAGTATTTAATGTTTTATGAGTGAAAGCATACATTTTAATAGGCATGTGTGTGACTTTATTAAAAACAGATACACTCATTTATGTATGGAATATAGTGTAGTTGTATTAATTTAGCAAACATAAAAAAGAACATGGAAGTTTAAGTTGATTATATGTCAGTAAGCTGTGAAAATGTGGCAGCTTAAGAGTTAAAAGGACTCTAATGTTGAAGAGAATAGAAAACTAATTATACTTCTGGGTAGAATTAACATGAGGAGGTTTGGGATCAATATTAGTGGAACTTTTGCCAGTTGTGAATGAGGTTATCTATTATTGTTCCCATTTCTAGAGAAGCAATAGAGAACTTAGATGGCTCAAAGAACATCAATCAATGCTACAGAGAGCTTGGTGCACAGTCATGTGGCACATAATGATGCTTTGTTCAACTATAAACCACATATATCATGGTGGTCCCATGAGATTATAATGGAGCTGAAAATTTTCTATTGACTAGTCATGTCATAGCCATCTTAAAGCATTACACAAATACCACTATGTACAATTGCCTGCAGTATTTAATACAGAAACACACTGTATAGGTTTGTAGCCAGGAGCTGTAGGGAAATAGCATTTGTTATCTCTAAATCTGGTATGAGGATTGTTTTAGGCTTGTTAATTTTAAGAAACAGCAGACTTGGGAGAAGTGAAAGGAACCTTTTGTGAGACATTTACTCTATTAAGGGAACTCTCCATTTGTATCTCCCATCCTATACTAGATGAGGTGGATGACCTTATGTCTAGAAACTCTTACTAATGTAGGAGACAATAACCAGAATCTGCATTACAACCTTATCCTTGTATACTGTGATTTTTCATAACCGACACCCCAGACTCCCAACATTTATTTTGTCTTCAGCTAAAAAGGGTATTTAAGATGGTGGCCTTAGCCATTTTGATAAGTTACTCAATTTTCCTATAGGTATATATGTTATTAAACTTTTGCTTGTTTATATGTTTGTTTGTTTGTTTTTAATTAAAGGGATGTTTCAGCCAAGAATTCAGAAGATTAGAGAGAAAATAGGCTATTAACCTAAGTGTGTAGTAAACTATACCTTCTAGGGTTGTGTAAGTGCACTCTATGCTCTCACAAGGACAAAATTGCCTAAGGACTAATTTCTCAGAATACATTTCTGTCCTTAGGTGGCACATAACTATATTGAGTAGTGGTTGGAATAAATTACTTCTAAGGTGAGTTTCTATTCTAAGATTCTATATGGTATTTTCTACTAATGTATTACTAAGATCTGAATATTTTTTTTGTTTTGGAATTTTTAAGTACAAATATAAATCTTTGTAATAAATTTTAAATTAAAAGTATATAATAATTTATCTAATATATCTAATTTAATATCTATATATTCAATACCTATAAGTATCAGTAGCTGTGTCCAATGTTAAATATGCACAGATGAATGAGGCAAGATCTATTCTATTGGAGTT